>JAPMUY010002286.1:0-5000 GCA_026901105.3 Galaxias olidus
ACTCCAAGTCTTGAATGAACATGGACAGCTCAAGTATGTGCATGGAAGACTCCTTCCATAATATCTATGATGAAGCCTATAATGTTTCAGAAGCTCTGACCTTTTTGATAATGATATGTCACAATCTTTGCACGTCCACATGCTGGGGCAGCTAAAATTACCCTATGCAGAATCTCTATAATCTAAACACTCCAGTTTCACACAAATATAGGGGGTAAAGATAGGCATAATATTCACCGTTTCAGGGGGATTCCAGAAATTCAGAGATCAGAGACACCAACGATCACTGTTGAGATGAAAATGTAGAATTAGAGCATTGCCATCTGAATAAGTGAACAACAACTGGACAGCTACCCAACGGAATTGACACCACTTAATCACATATGATTCTAGTTACAAATGCAGTAATTATGTTGTTGCATATTGTTAATTGTTATATCTCTGAACAAGTGGCCACAATACATGTGCTCTTAAATATTAAATACATTAAGCCATCTAGTCAAGATAATTATGCAATGGTTTATAGTAGGCTAACATGAACTTGTCTTTTCAGCTTTTTTGTTTTATATTTTTAGTCTCATCGAACATAACCTCTCATTTCAAATTAAGCCCACCTCCTCGTCAGCCATTTTATACTCACCAGGAGGCAGAAAGAAAGCTAATTCAATTTATATCCAAGATATTGTCACAATACAAGAGGTTGTGATAAGCTAGACACATTTTCCTAAAAACATTTCAAACTAAGTGTTAACTTGCTGACTATGTGTCTACCAAAATGGTAACGTCATCTTGCTTGTATCATCTATAAGCTTACAATGAATTGAGACAAGTATGAAAGAAAAAAAAACCTGTTCGTGAAGTTGACTAAAAATACAAAAAGCATTTAATAAAGTGGAAATATGCAAACGTTATCATTTGGTAGAAAAATATTTATCGTGCACATAGCTAAGCCATACAATTAATTGAAAAATATGCTACGTATTAGCTAGCTTAAGATAAACTTACTAACATGTGCAGCCTAGCCTCGCCACGCTCCCGCTCCCAGTGACCCAGCCCCAGGCAGAGCTTAGCTAGCAACGTTACTTAACCGGCAGTATGGGGAATGGGAGCGTCGAGAAATTATAGCGCACAGGTTTGACCTGGATATCTCTCAACGCTTCTTTAATATGATAACAGTACACGTTCACATACCTTTAATCCAATTTGCCGTTGCAATGCTGAGTTAGAATTACTCCTCCGAGTAATTACTCCTCCGAAGAATCCGATAACTTCAAGACTTGTTTGCGAGAGGAAGAAAATGGCAGATCATTGTAAATTTTCTAGAGATCAAGCCTGCGTGCGTCATGACGTCCGAGACGGAGACAGGTGAAACTCAATTGGAAAACCTACATTTTAATTGGAATATTGAATTGGAACAACTATTCAAGTATTCAGGTTTCAATAACTTAAAATATTAACTTGAACATGCCAATGAATATTCTTAGATAAAACCAATCCATAAAATCAATTAAAATTAACATCAACCCTATCCCACTTTTTACAGTGCTTTTTGTTTTTATTTTTATAGCATTTTTCTGACTGGTGTTCTGAAACTGTGTTGGCTTTAGTGGCGTTCATTTTGAAATGCAGTTGGTGGCTATTATGCTGCGCCTGTATAGTGTTGAGTAGCGTTACACAGCGATATTTTTGCATAATTTTTCAAATAAGACTTTTTAACCTACATTTTTCTATGAGCATATTGGTTTGCTTGTCTGTGTTCGTATTTTTATGGAAAGAGATATCGAAGAGTGGACAAAAAGATAATGTGGTCAAACGGTTCGCCTTTTTTCCTTTTCTGGAAAGACGTTTTGAAAAGGCATTTTCTTTATCTTGGTTTCAATCGCATTTTATACTTGAATGGCAGCTACTGGAATTGACTGAATGTGTTTTTCGTATAGGCCTAATTTTGGAAGAGTCGCAGTGCGTTCTGCAGTAGATCAAAGAGTGATGTAATTTTTCAGGCAACATATTTTTCACGATCAAGAGCCAAGGGAGGGGGCGGGGGGCGTTTTCAATGGAATGCAAAATTATTGCGGTGGTTGTAGCCTATTTTGCGGGCACATACTCAATAATATTGAGTAACATGTAGCAGTGGGGAGACATTTTTGCTTTGTATAATTTGGTAATAATTAAAGCTTTCTGCAGATTCCCGAAATACATGCATCTATCACTTGTGTATTTGTGCATTGTTCATGTGATTTGGTTGATGGAGGTCTCTTTATTTTGCTGAAAGAAGGCCTGCTGTTTATTTTCCCAAAGCGTGTCTTAAGTTTAATACAACCATATTAATCCACTGAGTTTAGCCCACATTGCTCAAGTGACTTAGCCTAAATGGCGCCCAGCCCTTCCTTCATTAGGTTGAGACTTGGTTTGCACTAGTCTTAGACTTAAAACGTATAATCTCAAATATTTCAAATCCAGTAACAATTTTTTAATAATGCATCTATCATTAACCCTTATTACCGTTAGCCTAGATCAAAATAGTGTAATAGTAGCAATGTCATCTTTCTCAAACTTTAGATTGGCTTGCTCACACACTAGAGGTCCTAGAAGGTTTTTACGTGTTTTAGTTTCTGCATCTGTAGACTAACCCACAACGTACAATTTTCTACATGAAGAGGTTCACACAAGAAGCATTATATGACAACACAGACATCATCATCTTCATCAACATCATCACACGTAACGATCAGAAGTCTAGTTTTGTCAGTCTAAGTTTTTCCTTTCAGATCCCAATGAATGAGATTCCTATAGACACTTTAAATGAAGTCCTATTTGCTGGCCTGGCAAATCATAATGACCATAACTATGCCTTTGGCTTGCCAGCTTTAGTCTACTGTTGCCAATTGCCCCTATTAAAATGTTACCTGGCTCTTAGAAGGGTATTATGTTTCAAGTGAAATCTGACACTTGGAATATGATATGCTGTCTGCGGTTACAGAAGTGAAATTAAGCTGTTGTGCATGGCTGTGCCACTATAAAAACGTTTTCTTTGTGCTAACAACTTTAATTTTGACATTACAGTTCTAATTGAGGTCCCAGTCTTCATTTTAACAAACCACTACTACAGAATTTTGACCAGCTTTTTTTATTTGTTATAGGTCATTCGATTAGCCAGAGTTAGAAATGATATAGGCCTAGCGGTTTGGCAAGTCTTCCAATAACCTAGCATATAAAAACCCCATCACCCAACAGGAAATCACTAGCTAAAGAAAAGATCATGGCAATTATTCAAACTCAAATTCAATATAACAATTTAATGCAAAAGTTATTTTTCTATATTTAATCTTAAAATATTATATTGTTGCTTTATAGTTTATGGTTCTGGTATAGCTGTAACTTTACTATAGGATTATGAATATTACAAAGGGCCATTGTCATTTGCTCACGAAAGCAGGCAACTTTGGATGTTTTTAATTTTTGTTATGATTTAAATCCCGCCTTGGTTGTGATTCTGGTTTGGGACTTTTATCTAATACTCCTTTTTGTTTCCCCTTTTTTTTTAGTTTTTGAAGCTTCTTTTTTGAACGCCGGCAAATCGTAAGTTGGTTTCTTGCTCTTTTTTTTGTGTTTTTTTTTTTTTTACTTTGCATCGCCCCAGTTTTTTCCCCTTCCATCCTTTTTTTTGTAAAGGACAAATTCCCTTTTCCCTTAGCCATAAAACAATTAAGCTACACTCCCTTTTGTGCTGTGACTTCTAGGTTTTATTTACGCTTTAGTTGCAGCTTAGTTTGTATTCTAAAATGTACCTTTTTTTCTCAAAAAAAAAAAAAAAAAAAGTAATTTTTATGCATTGCTTATTGGCCTTAAAAATAATGTTCTTTGTTCTCTTCCACTACATGGGGTAAAAGTATGAGTTAATTTAAATATCACACAGCAGTAATATAAGCACATTTTCCATAGCCGTATGATGTTATCAAATTTAAAAGTAAAAATGCCAACCTTATTTTATGGGACTGTTAATCTAATGGACTTTTTAGTAGCAGCTCTTTGGGCAGTGTGTGGAACCAAATGATTAAAAACACATTACCAAGGGAATATATGAAGCAAGGTATAGTTATAATAATCATGTAATTACATGTGTATGTAATTGTCAATTTAGTATTTACATTCCGGTAGAGGAAATTTCTCAAGCCACAATGCATTGACAGTGTGGTCCAATGTTGAAGCACCAGCACTAAACATCACTCACACAGCGATGACTGAAATCCCCCAGTCCAACTAATGAAATTACTACAGGTCATGTCTTGTGTACCATGCGCCCCTGCTTAGTTTAGACTTAGAGTGCTTTGAGATTGTTCTTGCTATGTAAAGCGCACTCGAAATAAAATTATTGTTATAGCCCAAATGAGGCTGAGCCACTCAGGCAAATACTGCCGTAAATTCATTCAGACGTTACAATACAGTAGGCTTGATAGACATTTTGTCTTCCTACAGGGCGATAGCATGTCGCTTAAACCTCCATTAATCCAAGTATATCAAATGTCAGTTTCCTGCTCTGTCCTCCATTGGGCTTGAGAGTGACAGCACAGTGATGGCTGTCTTTTGCTTCCATGCTATAATAAACAGTCGTCTCAGGAGGCATTGTGATCAGTCCGCTTTCATTGAAAACAAGCTGTTGCATGTAAACAAGTCCAGTATGACAAGTGAGACGCAAGCTGTGAACTCGTAGCTATGGACACCATTAAACAAAGAGTAGCCAACTTGTCCTCACTGTCAACACATCCAAAGAGATACCATAAAAGCACAGACTCGCACAAGTTCAAAACAACCACGACTGGTTTGATTGGCCAATCACTTTCTCAATTTCAGAGCTAAACCACCTGGTTCCCCAACCTGTTTAGAATCTTGTACAAAATGGTGGCATGGAAGCCCATAAGCAAACACAAGGGCCAGTGTCAATTACACACACGTTTTTTTTTTTTGTTCGAGGCCTACATAACACACTTCTTTGTGAGCGG
>JAPMUY010002286.1:10000-21000 GCA_026901105.3 Galaxias olidus
TACACATAAACACATTCGCACACACACACTCTTGCACGTTCACTCAGACTATCACTCTCAATTAAGTAAAATATTTAGTTTTCTGAGATTTTGCTTCTCTGTGATCTGCATTTATTATACGTTGATCCATGTATTGGTTACTGATTACGTCTTGTTTGTGGGCTTTTTTAATGCCTGACATCAAATGATGGAAGACTTGGCTATCGTAATAACTGTTGAATGAACTGCACCTCCGTAGAGATTGCTCTTGGAATATTGTGACTTGTAGGGACAGATGTAATTCTGTTTCCCAACCAGCAGATGGCGATGTGAGATGACATTTTATATGTGAAAGGCAAGTGTAGAGAGCTGTTGGTCAGACGCTTCTACATTTTAAAGACTAGACAAATGTGTATAAATTGTGTTTCGTCAGGATCTCCAAGTGTACTCTCTTTTTTTTATGTTCATGGCGCTGAAACTTGTTTTTGGTTTTTCAATTTTTGTCACTATTGTTTTGCCAGAGGCGTTTTGACCTTTGCCGACCTTGACTTCTGTAATGCAGTGATCCATGTCTGTCTGTCTCCACCGATGTGGGAGAGACCGTTGTCGTTTGACTGCGCTGATGGATTTCAAATAAATATTTTCAAAGTTGGAACTTGTGCTTTTTGTCGTGGAGCTGTGATGTGGGTGTGTGTTTCGTGTAGGAGGGTCTGTGTTGGACGAGGCCATTTCCAGGTACCGTAGGCCCGTCTTGTCCGTGTGGAATCTATATGCTATGTGCCATCCCATATATGAATGCTATTCGGTGTAGCGTTTAACACTGGGTGGATATATGTTAAAAATCTCATGTATGTGTGTTTTCCTGGTATGGTTTCACAGTTCAGGAGGGCACTTTCTAACGAAATTAAATGGAATTGCCAAGAACCGCCTGATCTCTTGAAGAAAACAAACGTGGATTGCACGTGTGTGAAGGTATTTCTGATTAGAAAGCATAATCACGTGCGTGCGTGCGTGCGAGTTCAAATCTACAGAATCAAACAGCGTTTGTCCAGCAGTAAGGTGTAGTGTAATCAGGGGTGGTTACCAGTCACTAAGACAACCTCTGACCTCATTCATACCTCCTTCTTCTCCCATACGTCTGAATACGTTCTCCTTTATCTTCGGGTGGTGTTGGTGCCGTCGTTCACGTGACGAGAGGCGGAGGAGAGAGGCTGACAGATGGGGGAGGACGTTCACGTGACGAGAGGCGGAGGAGAGAGGCTGACAGATGGGGGAGGACGTTCACGTGACGAGAGGCACCTTTACATATGCGCAAGTCACCGATTGTTTTCCCTGCATCCACCCCCGTGGGTGATATCCAGTGGCCTTGAGTAATTGTGTTGACGATAATAATACGCGATGGCCGAACGGTTTCCGCGACTAATGGACCGCGGAGGATCGGAGACGGACGGAGGAGAGAGGCTGACAGAGGGGGGAGGTCGTTCACGTGACGAGAGGCGGAGGAGAGAGGCTGACAGATGGGGGAGGACGTTCACGTGACGCAGAGGACAGATGGGGAGGACGTTCACGTGACGGAGAGAGGAGCTGACAGATGGGGGAGACGATGACGGGACAGATGGGGGAGGACGTTCACGTGACGAGAGGCGGAGGAGAGAGACAGAGGTTTTGTGGGAATCTGGACCATGGAACCGATTCAACAGAAGAAGGGAATGGCAGAAACGGATCATGTCCTGTCCGAGCGTGTCGTGTGCGTGCTTTCTGCACCAGCTCATCGGTTCCACCAAGCAGTGATAATAGCCTATTCGGTGCACTGTTAAAATATATTTATTAAAAAAAAGTCTAATCTGCCAAAAATTTGCTTTGTAGTAATTTTGTTATGGTAGTCAGCTCAGCAGCATTGTCCAATGCAGAGGGCTGACGGCCTCAGTGGGACAGGTGAGCACGGTGGCCGAATGGACACGCGTCAAAGGACTTCTCCACACCTGCAGCACTGTGCAAAGGTTTTAGGCAGGTGTGAAGTCCTTAAAGTTAGAAAAAATAGCATATACTAAATATAAATGTTAATTTATTTATTTATTTTTTCATCCATCCATCTATCCATTTTCCGCCGCTTATCCGGGGCCGGGTCGCGGTGGCAGCAGGGTATTCCAGGCGTTCCTATCCCCAGCAATGCTTTCCAGATCCTCCTGGAGGATCCCGAGGCGTTCCCAGGCCAGACGAGATATATAATCTCGCCAGCATGTTCTGGGTCTACCCCGGGGTCTCCTACCAGTAGGGCGTGCCCGGAAAACCTCCAACGGGAGGTGCCCAGGAGGCATTCTAATCAGATGCCCGTACCACCTCATCTGGCTCCTTTCGACGCGAAGGAGCAGCGGCTCTACTCCGAGCTCCCTCCGGATGTCCGAGCTCTTTACCCTATCTTTAAGGCTGAGCCCAGTCACCCTATGGAGGAAACACATTTCAGCCACTTGTACTCGCGATCTTATTCTTTCGGTCACTACACAAAGCTCATGACCATAGGTGAGGGTTGGAACGTAGACCGACTGGTAAATCGCGAGTTTCGGCCTTTCGGCTCAGCTCCTTCTTCACCACGACGGTCCGGTGCAACGCCCGCATTACTGCTGATGCTGCACCAATCCGCCTGTCAATCTCACGCTCCATTTTTCCCTCACTCGTGAACAAGAACCCGAGATACTTGAACTCCCTCGCTTGGGGCAGGCCAACACGTCCTCTGTGGAGGAGGCAGAGTTCGAAGACTCGGGGGAAGTCTCAGCAATATCCCTGGCAGAGGTCACTGAGGTAGTTGGGAAGCTCCTCAGTGACAAGGCGCCGGGTGTGGATGAGATTCGCTCCGAGATGCTGAAGGCTCTGGACATTGTTGGGCTGTCTTGGTTGACACGCCTCTTCGGTGTCGCGTGGCGGTTGGGGAATGGTACCATTGGAATGGCAGACCGGGGTGGTGGTTCCCATTTTTAAAAAGGGGGACCGGAGGGTGTGTTCCAATTATTGGGGTATCACACTTCTCAGCTTACCTGTGGAAGCTTATGCCACGGTGGTGGAAAGAAGACTCCGACCGATTGTCGAACCTCAGATCCAGGAGGAGCAATGCGGATTCCTTCCTGGTCGTGGAACAGTGGACCAACTCTTTACCCTTGCGGGGCTGTTTGGCGGGGCATGGGAGTTTGCCCACCCAGTCTACATGTGTTTTGTGGACTTGGAGAAGGCCTACGACAGTGTCCCCCGGGGAGTCCTGTGGAGGGTACTGTGGGAGTATGGGGTACCGGGGCCGTTGCTACGAGCCATTCGGTCCCTATATAACCGGAGTGAGAGTTGTGTCCGTATACTCGGCACAAAGTCAAATACGTTTTCAGTGGATGTTGGACTCCACCAGGGCTGCCCCTTGTCACCGGTTCTGTTTGTGATTTTCATGGATAGAATCTCAAGGTGTAGCCGGGGGAGGAGTGTGTCTAGTTTGGGGACCTCAGAATTGCTTCTCTGCTTTTTGCAGATGATGTGGTTCTGTTGGCTTCTTCAGACTGTGACCTTCAGCATGCACTGGAGCGGTTTGCAGCTGAGTGTGAAGCGGTCGGGATGGGAGTCAGCACCTCCAAGTCTGAGGCCATGGTTCTCTGCCGGAAAACGGTGGAGTGCTCTCTCCGGGTTGGGATTGAGTTGCTGCCCCAAGCGAGGGAGTTCAAGTATCTCGGGTTCTTGTTCACGAGTGAGGGAAAAATGGAGCGTTTTTTTTTTATCTGCAAAAAACAAAAGCAGGTACACGTATCAACACGTCAGAGAGTTTCAATCCTCAGCAAAGCTTTAACCGTTGAAAACCCATTTACGTGCGCTTTGAGTCCCGAGAAAAGCGCTAAAACCTAAATCCAATGAACGATTATTATTACATACGTTAAAATACCCTGCAGGCAACGACAATGTGGATCAGAGATATATCTTAAAATGGCTAGAAACCCTCCTGTTGGTGGTATCCGTGGGCAACGGGAGGCATGGAAACGGGTAATATTGTAGGGGCACTACAGTGTGAGCCAGGATTAGAGCCGTGTGCGAGACAAGTAAAGGAGGATCAAAGAAAAGAGGAGAGGATAACAGCTGGAGGTAGGTCGAGAGAGAGAGGAGAGAGAGAGAGAGGGAGGCTTTTAGAGGGTGAAAGATAATAGAAGAAAAAAAAAACAGGGTGATTTATCAGCATATCCCACAGGGTTCTGAGTGTGCGTGCGTGCGTGCACGTGTGGGTGTGTGCTGTTTGGTTTCATGGGGGCCATAATAAAACAGGCTCGGCACACAGGGCGAGAGGAGCGTAGAGCAGAGAAAGAGCCTAGATAAACAAACGGGGATCGGGGAGTTAGCTCGGCCACGTGTGATGTTGGGCTTCACGGCTTCAAAGAATGTGAGCCGTCATCGTGTGTGTGTGTGTGTGTGTGTGTGTGTGTGTGTGTATACGCGTGCTCGGGAATGGCATTGTACGATGATTGCCCTGCAACTAGCCATGGAGCTGGGGTGAATGCAAATGAGAGAGGGGAATTCCGCCGAACAAACCCTCCTGAAAGAGGGGCACAGGTTAAGGGGGACAGGGAGGGAGAAATGGATGGCGGGAGGGGGTGAAAGGCACACGGATCGACACAAGGAAAAGAGGGGGGAAAAGAGGGCCTTTGTAGATGAGAGGTGGGTGTGTGGTGGAAAAGGGGGATGAAAGGAGAGGGAGGAGTAGTGGAGAGGGAGTTGAGGCTTGAGGCAGTTTTGCCTGCAGCCTCTCTCCCTTTGGAAATGTTCAGGTCCCTGAAGGAGAGAGGGAGTGAGGGAGTGTTTCTCTCCTTCCCTTCCACATCCATGTCCCTGAACCCCACCCCACCATCCTTTAGCTGCTTCCCATGGAGTTAAAGTTGCTTTAATTTTGCATCTATAAAAAAGAAAAGAAGATTTGGGAACTTATTCCAGTTTGCGAAAGGGATGCGATAAGTGATTTTCATGTAGCCTCTGTTAATTACTCTGCTCCTGCAAATTTTTGCTCCACACACACGCCATAGTTTCGTTTTCAACCGTTCCACTCTTTTTTGTTCTATACTTTTATCTTTCTTTCTTTTGCTGCTCCCTTCTTTCTCTCGGTGGCCTCATCTCTTTCACTTTAAATTCACCCCTCTCTCTTTTGGACACTGACACTCTCTCTTCTCCCTCCCTCTTTCCCTTCCACAATTTTCTCTCTCTCTCGCTCTCTCTCTCTCTGTACTTTCTCTGTACTTTGTCTTTCTGTCTGTCTTTTTCTGAATCAGTAGCTTCTCTGTCATCTGTCCCTCGCTCCCCTCCCTCTCTCTTCCCCCCCCCCTCCCCTTGCTATCCCTTACTCTCCCCTTCCTTCCACCCTCTTCCTCCCTCCTCACTCCGTCTCTATGGAGGTCAAAAGAAAAAGCCCGTGCGTTTGTTGTCGCCCAGATGAGATCCGGCGCCACGCGGCCACGACCAGCCTCCGGGGGGCGGCTGCGTGTCTGAGATAGTCTGCCTGCGCTCAGGGAGCCCGCTGTATCTACGAGTACATCTGCTCCACGCTACTTCTGCTCATCAGTAACCCCTTCGCATTGTTTTGAAAAGGACACTCGGGATAGACACCTTTAGAAGTGCGTTCATTTCAAACGTATCGCTAGATCGACAGACCACTTTCAGCTAATAATCTAGGGTTATTTTGGGAAGAAATGGACGCTCGATGCGAGCCTAACGTTTACGCGCCATGTGGTGTTTGCAATAAACTTGGGGTCGGGGTGTCTTCCCTGTGGACAGCCGGCATTACCCTGGGAAACCTGGGAAGGAAGTTGTGTGTTTCTCCCATGGCTTTAGTGTGGCAGAGCCTCTCACTCTCCATATGGAGAGACCATTTTCTCTTTTCACTTTGCCCAACACTGTTCTAGCCTATCAATGTTCATCATTGTAGTGCTAATGCTTTGTAAAATAGGGAAACGGCGCTTTGGATAACAGTATCTCATTGTGTGTGAGTGAGTGTGTGCGTGCGTGTTTATGTGTGTGTACGTGTGTTCGCAGGCCTGCACCCATATGTGTGTGAGTGTGTGAGTGAGTGTGTGCATGTTTATGTGTGTGTATGTGTGTTCGCAGGCCTGCACCCATATGTGTGTGTGAGTGTATGTGGTTGCGCTTGTTCATGCAAACTACAACAAAAAAAAAAAACCTGAGAAAAGGGGGTGAAAAGAACGACTGAGTGAAAAGACAAAAATGAGTGGGAAAAAGGACAGGGGAAAAAGGAGGGAGAGAGGGGGGGGGAAGAGAGCGCCAGAGACGGCCCCTGACGTCACGGCGACCGCTTCTCTGCGTTATGTAGGTCAACCACTGTGGTGTGACGTCATCCCCACTGGAAAGGACCCGTCCCGCCAATCACACGAAGGGAACCGCCCCCCCCGCCCCCCTCCCCCCTCCCTTGTGCCACGAGCACAAGCACACATGTTCCCCTCCGCTTTGCTGGGTCTCCCTCCTCAATTGTGCAGCTGTCTCAACACATATATAATATATATATATATATATATATATATATATATATACATATATATACGTGTTCCACCCAAGAAAACACACAGGCATGCACACACCAGCACGTGCACAAACACACATGCGCGGTTTGACACTCCGCTCCGCCTACCAGAGGCAGAGAGTAGGAGGAAAGACGGGGGTTTTCACAGCTTGGCTACATGGTGACAAGGAACAGGAATGCACACCGACGGGGGAAAGCACAAAGTGTGACAGCCCGAGTACGGCTAATCAGATTTCACAGTCCTCGTAGGCTACTAGGAAACGTCTCTTCGCGGGGCCCCCGACAACCCAATCGGGCTCCTCTGGGTGAACAGCCACGGCGGACGAGCTGGACCGGCGCCGAGTTCAGCCGTATCAAAGTCCTAGGGACACCACGGTAACGCAACGGTCAAACTTGTTGCATAAGTCTTTCATCGGAAAAAACAACACAGTCGGTGGTTTAATTCCTGGCAAGTTATCGGGACAAAGCTACAGTGTATAATACCCCTTATAACCCTTTAATATGGTTCCTATTTGGCATGTTCATCTGCGTACACCAACCCCCGCACTGAGAAGATGGCAGGCTATTAGTGTTGGCACACACGGAGGGGGGGTGGGGGCTGCAGAAGACGTGATTTTATGTGCAGCAGGAGCTGGCTTGGTGTATTCGTGTTGTTCTCCCTCCTCCCTCGTGGTCCACCAGGAAACCTTCCAGCCCCCCCTGCAGCCGCTGCCTAGAGCCCTGCTCTCCGTCTCTCCTTTCCCTCTTGGGGGGGGGGTTCTATTTCTGATCTCGGACGGGTTTAACAGTGGGGAACCGTGTCGGGATGTGTGCTTTTGCTTTGTGTGTGTGTGACTGTGTGTGTGTGTGTGTGTGTGTGTGTGTGTGTGATTGTACGTGATTGTGTGTGTGTGTGTGTGTGGAACAGTAGGTCAGCCTGTGTCTGAACGATAGTCTATATATGCGTGAAAGCCAATCCAGACAGACAGAAAGATCTATATAAACCCCGAGGCTGAGAGAGAGAGAGAGAGAGAGAGAGAGAGAGAGAGAGAGAGAGAGAGAGAGAGAGAGAGAGAGAGAGAGAGAGAGAGAGAGAGAGAGAGAGAGAGAGAGAGAGAGAGAGAGAGAGAGAGAGAGAGAGAGAGAGAGAGAGAGAGAGACTGATGTGGTAAAAATGTTTGAATACCTTAAACAACCGATGAACCTCGACAAACAGAGAGACAGTAGCTGGTTTTAAAACTGCATCTCCATCTCAGCTGTTTACCGTAAACCAATATATCATTTTGAGTTTTCCAGTTTATTTTTTTCCTGAACCAAAGTTTCTGGTGCAAACAAAAGAGGTGTGTGTGTGTGTGTCAGAGTGTTTCACGGGGAGTGGTGAGTGTTTCACGAAAGAGGTGTGTGTGTGTGTGTGCGCGCGTGTGTCAGAGTGTTTCACGGGGTCGTGTTCGCTGATTAAAAACGTTAGACTAAACAATTGCCATTCAAGACACAGAGCTCGTCTGACCTTTCACCCCAACTCCTCAGCCCCCATCTTAGGCCCCCCTCTGAGCTGCAGGCAGCCAGTTCAGGTCTCTGCCACAAGACCACTGAGTCAAGCAGTGAGGGTGGACCGTGTTTCAGGAGGAAGAGGAGGGTGATGAAGGAGGTCATCTTCCTGAGGGCTCGAAGTCCAGCTGACCGTCCGGTAGAACAAAGATACTAAGTTCACTGCCCCCTTGAATTCAATGTGATAAGGTGAACAAAGGAACAAAGGATGGAGTGAGTGAATGCCTCATCAAATTACCCTACAGTAAGTGAGTGAGTGAGTGAGTGAGTGAGTGAGTGAGTGAGTGAGTGAGTGAGTGAGCGAGCGAGTGAGTGAGTGAGTGAGTGAGTGAGCGAGTGAGTGGGAAAGTGAGTGAGTGAGTGGGCAAGTGAGTGAGTGGGCGAGTGAATGAAAGAACAAGCGAACAAACAAGGGGACAGGGTACAAGGCTTGGTGTTCAACGTGGTGTTCTGGTGTGAGGGGTTAGTTTTCAATGTTTCCCAAAGGAAAAGTTCTCAATGAAGTAGTTTTCATAACTTAAAACTATATGGCCTTGGCATAACATAGGAATACATTTTTCCTGGGTGCACACTGCACACCCCACATTTACATTACATAAGGTGTTTTGGTCCACAACTTACATTTTCCACACTCTTATGTGAATAATTCACACACACACACACACACACACACACACACACAGGTCTCAACAATGTAACATTTCAAGCTCTGAGAACCAGTTGGCTCCCTCTGTTCGTCCGTCCTCTCTTTTCTCCCTGTAGTGTGTGAAACTACACCATGTTTTTGCAAGAACCAGGTATTTCTCATTCAATGATATTGGGTTACCCTTTGCCCCAAATTGGGGGGAGGAACACAACAAGTAAATAGCTCTGTGTGCGTGACTCAAAATCGATTCTCTAGGACAAAGAGAGTCTCTACCGAGAAAACGGCCTTAGAATAGCGTGGAAGCAGGGCCTTTCACTTTGGACGACAAAGAATTCTCAGAATATGAGGACATTATGATGTACACATTTACAGTACGGTCATTTAGCAGACGGTTCTACCCAAAGCTACATATACAAGGAAATTACAGGGCCAGTCCCCATAGAGGATCTTCGGGTTAAGTGCCTTGCTCAAGGGCAGACTAGCGGTGGTGTTCCCGGAGGGCCTTGAACTCACGGTCACCAGGTAGCAGTGCGACCCACTATAGGCCATCAACATCCCTATACATTTCTCCCATGGGGCAATACAGCTGACACTGGGGGTATAACAAAGTCACAACCCCTCCCCCCAGCCCCCCGTACAAGGTCAAAGGTCGTCGGGCCGGGCTCCTGTTCGTCGCGGACGTCAGTTTGGAAAGCAGCCGCGTGAGAAGACGAGCCCGTCAACAAACGGCCAGGCCAGCTGAACGCGCCCCGTGCCGATATGAAACTTCTTACGCTAGAGAAACGGGTCGCGAGACGGAGTCTGCCGCTGCTCCGCGGTCCCGCCCGGTGTTTACTCAACGAACCAAGCCGCCCCCACCTCCTTCAGCCCCCCCTCTACCACCCCACCTCCTTCCGCCCCCCCTCTCCCACCCCCACCTCCTTCCTCCTCCTCCCGCCCCCCCTCTCCCACCCCCACCTCCGTCCTCCTCCTCCCGCCCCCCCTCTCCCACCCCCACCTCCTTCCTCCTCCTCCCACCCCCTTGATTTATGAGAGATGCCAGCCTGGTGATGGATCCCTTTTCGTCGCACCGGCTTGGTTGATTACTTGGCTACGGGGTTCAACTTGCTCCGAGACCTCACCCCCAACCCCCAACCACGTCCCCACGAGGAGGCACGGCTGCTTGGAGGTGTCGAGTGACCGGGGACCTGATCTTAAGACCTCTGCTTTGCACACGCATGGATTAAACCTGGCGGACCCCCTGTTTGATTGACACCCACACAGCATAAGTGTGTGTGTGTGTGTGTGTGTGTGTGTGTGTGTGTGTCTGTGTGTGTGTGTGTGTGTGTGTGTGTGTGTGATGTGGAGTGTGGACATATTGACAGTATGGTTGCCAGGGTTTTATTTTGCTGTTCTACCTTGCCAGGACCTCAAAAAGGAATTTGCCCCTCGTTAAGTAGTTGTTTAATTGCCAGCCATTATCTCAGCAGAAAGGAATCAAACCCAGTGTATCCTGCTAATGGTTTTGTGCTTTTTCTGTGTAAATGAAGAGAATGGATTAAAGTTTGTGTATTGTCACACATGAAAATACCTTTGATTTACAGTTTATTTTTAAAACAACAAAATTCAACATTATGTAACTATACAAATATAACTATGTTCAGTATTTTGTGTTATTTTCAGTAATGACACCCTGGATGCTTTCGTTGGAGCATGCAAACTTGCCACACCGTCTCCACTGCAGAAAATACGTGTTTCAACATGATTGCATTTGATAAGTTCCTTCAATCGTGCAAAAACAGACGCCAGCCAACATAAATAAATGCATGCTTGCAGACGTACCCACACTAACACACACACTAACACACTCCTCTGCATAAAATGTATGCGGAAAAAAACTCAATCATCTGTTCCACCACAACATCTCAATGGCAATCAAAGGGTTCCAGGGTAAATACAACGGACATAAGTACTATGACCTTCTACTAAGATCCTCGCAGGTTGTTGACTTTATGGGTTGCAACAAACGGCAAAACCCACTGACCCCGCACCCCAACACACACACACACACCGCAAACATACACGCACAAACAAACATACACACACATACGCTTAGCTTCGTGTGACCTTCTCAAAAGAATCTCAGCTGCTCCAAGCTGATAACATGCTGACTTGTGAGGGGGCTTTTAGAACTCAAACTAAATAAGAGAAAGAACAACAAAAACTAACATGAAGACAATTCTCTATGATAGGACGCTAGAGAAATATTTAGTGACCCCAAAAAGTGATATAGTTATATCATAAATATCATAGATATGTGTGTGT
>JAPMUY010002287.1:0-213328 GCA_026901105.3 Galaxias olidus
AAGGAGAACATAGACAAAATGAAAGAGAGGATTCATTCTGAAATGCAACAACAAAAAGAAAGCATGGAAAAGGAGAGAACTGAAGTAGAAAAGCAAGTGCTTGAACTGAAAGAACAAGAACATACCTTGAAGGAGAACATAGACAAAATGAAAGGTAATCTTGAGAAGATTCACTCTGAAATGCAACAACAAAAAGAAAGCATGGAAGAAGACAGAACTGATGTAGAAAAGCACATAGTTGAATTGAAAGACAGAGAACAAACTTTGAAGGAGAACATAGGCAAGATGAAAGACAATCTGGAAAAAATGAAATCCGAAATGCAGCAACAAAAAGGTAATATTGAAAAAGAGAAAAGTGATGCCGAAAAGCACATGATTGAACTGAAAGACAGAGAACAAACTTTGAAGGAGAACATAGGAAAGAATGAAAGTACCTTGGAAACTATGCATTCTGAAATACAACAACATAAAGAAAGTATAGAAAAAGAGATGAATGATGCAGGGAAGCAAGTCAGTGAACTAAAAGAACAAGAAAGAACTTTGAAAAACAACATTGAATTGATGAAAGACGTCCTTGAAACGATGCAATCAGAAATTAAACAACAAAAAGACAAAACAGGAAAAGACAACAGAGAAGCAGAAAAGCGCCTGGTTGATATGAAAGAGCAGGAACAAACATTGAAGGAGAACATAGACAAAATGAAAGAGAGGATTTATTCTGAAATGCAAAAACATAAAGAAAGCATGGAGGAGGAGAGAACTGATGTAGAAAAGCACATAGTTGAACTGAGAGACAGAGAAAAAACTTTGAAGGAGAACATAGGCAAGATGGAAAGCACCTTGGAAACTATGCGTTCTGAAATACAACAACATAAAGAAAGTATAGAAAAAGAGAAAAATTATGCAGGGAAGAAAGTCAGTGAACTAAAAGAACAAGAAAGAACTTTGAAAAACAACATGGAATTGATGAAAGACGTCCTTGAAACGATGCAATCAGAAATTCAACAACAAAAAGACAAAACAGAAAAAGACAACAGAGAAGCAGAAAAGCGCCTGGTTGAAATGAAAGAGCAAGAACAAAAATTGAAGGAGAACATAGACAAAATGAAAGAGAGGATTCATTCTGAAATGCAACAACAAAAAGAAAGCATGGAAAAGGAAAGGACTGAAATAGAAAAGCAAGTGCTTGAACTGAAAGAACAAGAACATACCTTGAAGGAGAACATAGACAAAATGAAAGGGAGAGTTCATTCTGAAATGCAACAACAAAAAGAAAGCATGGAAAAGGACAGAACTGATGTAGAAAAGCACATAGTTGAACTGAAAGACAGAGAACAAACTTTGAAGGAGAACATAGGCAAGATGGAAAGCACCTTGGAAACTATGCGTTCTGAAATACAACAACATAAAGACAGTATTGAAAAAGAGATGAATGATGCAGGGAAGCAAGTCAGTGAACTGAAAGAACAAGAAAGAACTTTGAAAAACAACATGGAATTGATGAAAGACGTCCTTGAAACGATGCGTTCAGAAATTCAACAACAGAAAGACAATATAGAAAAAGACAACAGAGAAGCAGAAAAGCACCTGGTTGATATGAAAGAGCAAGAACAAACCTTGAAGGAGAACATAGACAAAATGAAAGAGAGGATTCATTCTGAAATGCAACAACAAAAAGAAAGCATGGAAAAGGAGAGAACTGAAGTAGAAAAGCAAGTGCTTGAACTGAAAGAACAAGAACATACCTTGAAGGAGAACATAGACAAAATGAAAGGTAATCTTGAGAAGATTCACTCTGAAATGCAACAACAAAAAGAAAGCATGGAAGAAGACAGAACTGATGTAGAAAAGCACATAGTTGAATTGAAAGACAGAGAACAAACTTTGAAGGAGAACATAGGCAAGATGAAAGACAATCTGGAAAAAATGAAATCCGAAATGCAGCAACAAAAAGGTAATATTGAAAAAGAGAAAAGTGATGCCGAAAAGCACATGATTGAACTGAAAGACAGAGAACAAACTTTGAAGGAGAACATAGGAAAGAATGAAAGTACCTTGGAAACTATGCATTCTGAAATACAACAACATAAAGAAAGTATAGAAAAAGAGATGAATGATGCAGGGAAGCAAGTCAGTGAACTAAAAGAACAAGAAAGAACTTTGAAAAACAACATTGAATTGATGAAAGACGTCCTTGAAACGATGCAATCAGAAATTAAACAACAAAAAGACAAAACAGGAAAAGACAACAGAGAAGCAGAAAAGCGCCTGGTTGATATGAAAGAGCAAGAACAAACATTGAAGGAGAACATAGACAAAATGAAAGAGAGGATTCATTCTGAAATGCAACAACAAAAAGAAAGCATGGAAAAGGAGGAACTGAAATAGAAAACAAAGGAGAACATAGACAAAATTAAAGAGAAGAAGAATGCAACAACAAAAAGAAAGCATGGAAAAGGAAAGGACTGAAGTGCTTGAACTGAAAGAACAAGAACATACCTTGAAGGAGAACATAGACAAAATGAAAGGGAGAGTTCATTCTGAAATGCAACAACAAAAAGAAAGCATGGAAGAGGAGAGAACTGATGTAGAAAAGCACATAGTTGAACTGAGAGACAGAGAACAAACTTTGAAGGAGAACATAGGCAAGATGGAAAGCACCTTGGAAACTATGCGTTCTGAAATACAACAACATAAAGACAGTATTGAAAAAGAGATGAATGATGCAGGGAAGCAAGTCAGTGAACTGAAAGAACAAGAAAGAACTTTGAAAAACAACATGGAATTGATGAAAGACGTCCTTGAAACGATGCAATCAGAAATTCAACAACAGAAAGACAATATAGAAAAAGACAACAGAGAAGCAGAAAAGCACCTGGTTGATATGAAAGAGCAAGAACAAACATTGAAGGAGAACATAGACAAAATGAAAGAGAGGATTCATTCTGAAATGCAACAACAAAAAGAAAGCATGGAAAAGGAGAGAACTGAAGTAGAAAAGCAAGTGCTTGAACTGAAAGAACAAGAACATACCTTGAAGGAGAACATAGACAAAATGAAAGGGAGAGTTCATTCTGAAATGCAACAACAAAAAGAAAGCATGGAAGAAGACAGAACTGATGTAGAAAAGCACATAGTTGAACTGAAAGACAGAGAACAAACTTTGAAGGAGAACATAGACAAGATGCAAGATGAAAAAAGAAATCCGAAATGCTTGGAAACATGATTATGAAAGAAAGAGAACAAACATTGAAGGAGAACATAGGAAAGAATGAAAATACAACAACATAAAGAAAGTATAGAAAAAGAGAAAAATGATGCAGGGAAGCAAGTCAGTGAACTGAAAGAACAAGAAAGAACTTTGAAAAACAACATGGAATTGATGAAAGACGTCCTTGAAACGATGCAATCAGAAATTCAGAAAAAGACAACAGAGAAGCAATGAAAGAGCAAGAACAAACATTGAAGGAGAACAAAGACAAAAATGAAAGAGAAGAATTCTGAAATGCAACAACAAAAAGAAAGCATGGAGGAGAGAACTGAAATAGAAAAGCAACTTTGGTTGAACTGAAAGAACAAGAACAAACCTTGAAGGAGAACATAGACAAAATGAAAGAGAGAGTTCAATCTGAAATGCAACAACAAAAAGAAAGCATGAAAAAAAAGAGAGAGAACGCCTGGTTGAAAGAAAAGCAAGAACAAAAATTGAACATAGACAAAATGAAAGAACAAGAACAACAACATTGAAGGAGTGCTTGAACTGAAAGAACAAGAACATACCTTGAAGGAGAACATAGACAAAATGAAAGGGAGAGTTCATTCTGAAATGCAACAACAAAAAGAAAGCATGGAAAAGGACAGAACTGATGTAGAAAAGCACATAGTTGAACTGAAAGACAGAGAACAAACTTTGAAGGAGAACATAGGCAAGATGGAAAGCACCTTGGAAACTATGCGTTCTGAAATACAACAACATAAAGACAGTATTGAAAAAGAGATGAATGATGCAGGGAAGCAAGTCAGTGAACTGAAAGAACAAGAAAGAACTTTGAAAAACAACATGGAATTGATGAAAGACGTCCTTGAAACGATGCGTTCAGAAATTCAACAACAGAAAGACAATATAGAAAAAGACAACAGAGAAGCAGAAAAGCACCTGGTTGATATGAAAGAGCAAGAACAAACCTTGAAGGAGAACATAGACAAAATGAAAGAGAGGATTCATTCTGAAATGCAACAACAAAAAGAAAGCATGGAAAAGGAGAGAACTGAAGTAGAAAAGCAAGTGCTTGAACTGAAAGAACAAGAACATACCTTGAAGGAGAACATAGACAAAATGAAAGGTAATCTTGAGAAGATTCACTCTGAAATGCAACAACAAAAAGAAAGCATGGAAGAAGACAGAACTGATGTAGAAAAGCACATAGTTGAACTGAAAGACAGAGAACAAACTTTGAAGGAGAACATAGGCAAGATGAAAGACAATCTGGAAAAAATGAAATCCGAAATGCAGCAACAAAAAGGTAATATTGAAAAAGAGAAAAGTGATGCCGAAAAGCACATGATTGAACTGAAAGACAGAGAACAAACTTTGAAGGAGAACATAGGCAAGATGAAAGACAACCTGGAAAATATGCATTCTGAAATACAACAACATAAAGAAATATAGAAAAAGAGATGAATGATGCAGAAAAGAGAGTCAGTGAAATAAAAGAACAAGAAAGAACTTTGAAAGAGAGCAACATTGAAATGAAAGACTTGAAACTTTGCAATCTGAAAAAACAACAAAAAGACAAAAAGAAAAGACAATAGAGAAGCAGAAAAGCAATTTGTTGAAATAAAAGAAAAACAAACTTTGAAGGAGAACATACAGAAGATGAAAGACACCCTTGAAAATATCCAGTCTAAAATAGAACAACAAAAAGACAGTATAGCAAAAGAAAAGCAAAATGCTTGTAAGCAAGTGGTTGAACTCAAAGAACAAGAACAAACTTTGAAGGACAACATTCACAAGATGAAAGACTGCCTTGATAAGTTACTTTCTGAAATACAACAACAAAAAGAAAGTATATACAAAGAGAAAAAGAATTATGCAGGGAAGCAAGTCAGTGAACTAAAAGAACAAGAAAGAACTTTGAAAAACAACATGGAATTGATGAAAACTGAAACGATGCGTTCAGAAATTCAACAACAAAAAGACAAAACAGAAAAAGACAACAGAGAAGCAGAGAAGCGCCTGGTTGATTTGAAAGAGCAAGAAAAAACTTTGAAGGAGAACATAGACAAAATATTCATTCTGAAATGCAACAACAAAAAGAAGGCATTGGAAATGACACACGTAATCCAAAAAAGCAAGTGGTTGAACTGAAAGAACAAGAACACACTTTGATGGAAAATATGCATTCTAAAATACAACATAAGAAAGACAGTATTGAAATGGGAACCAAAGAAACAGAAAATCAATTAGTTAAACTGAAAGAACAACAAACTTTAAAGGAGAACATTGACAAGATGAAAGACATCCTTAATAAGATGTATTTTGAAATACAACTACAACAAGACAGTATTGAACAAAAGATGAAGGATTTTGAAAAGCAAGTGGTTGAACTGAAAGAACGGGAACAAACCATAAGGGAGAACATTGTCATGATGAAAGACAACCTTGAAAAAATGTATTTTATAATACAACAACAAAAAGACAGTATTGAAAGGGAGACTGAAGATGTAGAAAAAAGGGTAGTTGAATGGAAAGAAAAAGAGCAAACTTCAAACGAGAACATTCATGGACAATGGAATCCAATTGAATTGGAAATTATTGACACAACGAAAGAAGATCTGAGACAAAGTTATCATTCTAAACAACTAAGACAATTCACTGTAACTCAAGATGTTTTACATTTGAAATCAGAAAAACAACGTAAGCTCAATCATCTCCAAAAGTCTGAACAACTGGAAATTCAAGGGTTGAAAGATCGAATCAATGAAATGAGAAAGTACCTAGTGCAAAGATTAGAGACTATTCAGAAACATCAGTCGGTTAAGACATCTCAATTCCAAAGAGAGAAAGTGGAACTAGAGAGCATTGCATTAAAGCTTGAAGGTCGAAACCAAAGTCCTCCAACAGAATTGAATAGAGAACAAGAGAAACTACAGCAGAAGGATCGGGAGCTTGAGATACTCAGAAAGATCGAGAGACTTAAGTTCAATGGTAAAGTGTTTGGGACACAAATAACAAGTGACAAAGCCACACAAATCTCAGAAGTAGAACTTTCCACTGAAGTTCTAAGTCTACTGGTGATGGGAGATGAATCTACTGAATGTTTGATGGATCAACAGAATAAGGAAATAACTGAAATTAATTCGGAATCAACTTTGGACATGGTAAAACATCAGCATCGAACTACCAAACATTGGTCAAAAGAAAAAGTTAGGATCAATGTGGAAGAGCCTGGTGTAGCGCCGCTACGGCAGGTTTTGCTCCACTGCTGTTGTTGCTGCTGCTGCAACTGCTGTGAAAAAGATTAAAATAAGGGGTGACCCATATGAAGTAGTTTAAGCTTTGCAAATCAACCTCTATCACATGTAAACTACTTTGTTTGGTGGTTATTGGATATTCCATCAATGAACAAGGTTGAATTATATTCTTGAAGCCCCCTAAACCGCTGCAAATGGTTGCATTTATTATGTTATATGCATGCATGTATAAGGATTGTAAAGACATCCAAGGGTTGTAAAAGTAATCTGTTACCTATTATGCATTTTGTGAAAAGTACATTTAAAAGTACCAAATCCAGACATTACTTGATAATAAAAGAGTTACAACATCGTAAAACATGTGGACTGTTATTACTCTATGTAATGTTTCCAGCTCTAGGGTATTGCAAACTACACTTTTCTTAAAGAGTTATGCACAACATAATACATTTTCATTCTTTACATTTTGTACTTCCAATATTCCAATATTCGCCCTGTGTCGGCTGGGATTGGCTCTGAAGTTTTTTTTTCTGTTGTTAACAATATCCCCAAACCAGCAGATTCCATCACCTGCCAAAGCCTCACATACGGTCATACCACAATTTCAAATGCATTTACATAGCTACTCACAAAACACAACATTAGTTTTCATGTACACATAAACAGACCCAACCCCCAACCCCAACACTCAGTAAACAGGTTGTCACTAATTAATCACACACTACCCCCTTTCGCATAGACAACCTGGGGTTTACCCGAGTCACGGGTCCGACCTTCATTGGAATCATTCAGACAGCACCTTGGTCCCAGGAAATATTGCGGGAAAGACCCAAGACAAGTAGAACCTCAGAACCAAGTAGAGTCTGCATATTTCCTTGTACGTCACTGTTGAACAGACGTATTGCGTTGTTACGTCATTGAAAGTGGACGTCATAGAGCTAGTTCCATCTCTGTGATGGACGCATTGGTATTGTTTTTGGTTGATGGGGTGGATGGAGATGGTGGCACAAAGAAGCAGCATACTTATTAGTTAGTTAAATGATTCACCCAGCATCGTCAACTTACAGCAGAGCAAAGTTACTTCACCCACATCCTTCTTTCTGCAACTATGGTGGTTGAAAATGCTTTTGAACGGCGGCGTTGTTTATTGAAGAGAAATGGCTTTGACCTTAGCTAGCCGTGTGCCTGACATCCTTGCTTCTTGTTGCATTTTACACAACTTTTTTATTCGCCTATCCTAAACAAATAAGGTTTTTTGATCATAACCGGGGTAAAGTGGCCCTTTCAGAACAAGTGCGAGCCGTGTCCGACCCGGGAATAACCGAAGGGTGTCGAAGGGTGACTGCGGTACTGTGCAGGCCCATCTGTTCTGGGTCTGGCCTACAGCACTTCCCTGTGCTGCTTCTAAAGGGAACCTATTATGCTTTTGGGGGGGGTTCCCTTTCCTTTAGTATGTTATATAGCTTTGTGTGCATGTAAAAGGTCTGAAAAGTACAAACCCCATAGTAATCGCCTCTTGGCTCGTCGGGAGGGGAGGGGGCGGGCCTTAAAGAGACAGGGGCTAAAACGGCGCGTTTCAGACTAGGGTGAGTAGATGTGCTGCAGATTCAGGCAGTTTAGAAAAAATAAATAGTTTATTGAACATTAAAATGCGTAAACCTTTCTAGTAGAGCTCCTAAATAAAGGTATGAACCTGAAAATTTGCATAATATGGCCCCTTTTAGAGCTTTCAGATTTTCTGAAGTTTGTGTCACATAAGTAATAACTATGCCACTCAAAAGTAGTCATGACCTCATGATCCTCACTTTCAGACAGTAACCAAAAATTGTTAAAAATCTGATAAATCATAAGTGATCATAATCATAATGATAAGTGATAAATCACTAATGTCACAGGATGCCAAACGTGTTTTCCACTATCCTTCTTGCTTTGGAAAACCAGTAGTTTCAGTTATTCATTACTTTTCAACATCTGCCTACAGGGAAGATTGCATGAAGTTAGTCTGAAGAAGTTATTCCCCACTACTTGCAGAATGTAGGTAGTTTCTAGGCATTGGCTTTGGGGCAGGAATGTGCAGATATAGTTATAAGTCATAATAACTTATAGAAGGGCAATTATCTCAGGACCACATTGACTGCTTCATCTGACATAAGGTGTAATATTGTAGCAGATCAAAGAAGTCTTTGGTTCTTACCAACCTTCCAAAAAGTTTGATTGAAGGTCCCTGTGAAGAAGTACATAACAAGTATGGCTTTAAAATATTAAAGCTATTAAGTGCTGCAGTTCATCATAGAACTCACATAAGTGTATTGTTGCTTTAGCTTAGGGCAAAGTCAACTTTTATAAACATGCATAGAAAAGGTTCAGAGCGCTAAATATTAAATAATGTGTTATGAAACTGCACCTTATGCTGGCCAAAGTGCTTAAATGCAAGGAACATATCCAGACGCAAGACCTCCCCAAATAATCACCACACATTTGATTTCTCTACACTAGTTTTTGTATAAAAAAGACTTAAGACATGCTTATTTGTCCACTTTGTAAACTTCTTTTTTTATTATTATCCAGCGCAGACACATCTGTAACAATTGGGTAAAAGTGAAATCTGTTTGTTAACCGCAAACAAAGGAAGAGATTATCTCTCATGCCAATGACAATTGTGTGACTGAAGCAGGGCTGGGCAGTACTTTCTTTATAATGAAAAAATGTCTAATGCAGTTACTGTCATCACAGGGTAGATTATTTTAAGGATGTGAGATTTGATCTTATATTCATTATGCAAAAATATCACTTTGCACATAAGACATAAAATACATATACACATACTAGTAAGACTGAGAGGGTAAGCAAAGAAAAACATACAATATTTCACTCCCATGCATCTTAAGTAACTGATTAGAGAACAAATCAATTTCATTTAATAAGCCAAGTCAATCTGTTAGTACATATCATAATTATTTACACCAGTAACCTCCAAGAGTGGTTCAGGAGCAAAATCATCTGCATAGAAGAACACTTTTACACTTTATTAACTGAAGCATAACTAACCTAGTTATTTTTGTACTTAGTGATTGACCCATAAATACATGGTTAAACAATGTATTTATAGCAATAGAGTTTACTGTTTTTGTAGGTTCAATCATTTATATTTTTCGATGGACATTTTGTGGACTCTATCGCAGGTTTTAAATGTAGAAGTCTCAGGAGAGACTGTCACACAATAGGCAGGATAAGCATATATTTATACATGGAGTTATTAGAAAAATGTATACGTGTTCAATATTAAAACACCAACTTATTCGAAAATGTAACTTGTATATGTAACTTACTATAACCAAACAGACTTGTTACAACAAACATTTTATTGTATCCTCTCATCCCCAAAATAATAAATAGCATGCCTCAGTCAACCCAGTTATAAGTATACGGGGCCAGGTCGCCACTGCAAAAGAGCACTCGTGCTCATTTGGACTTACCTGGTAAAAAAAAAAAAAAAAAAAAAATTCATTCCCCCAAGATGCACACAAAAGGGCTATGGTCCATGTGAGTGGGTGGGTCATTATGAAATGGTGAGAGAATATTTTTCTTCCAGTGTCTATGGCCATGTTAGGTTGGAGGTTATGAGGGCTCAGGAGAGGGTGCAAAAAGAGGTGAGGAGGCCGATGTTTAGTCTGTGAGGTCATTCACAGACACCAGGACAGAATTTTGAGATTTAATCTTGTAAACGGTATTTCTGTTACTGCATTCTTCATCCTTTTCTGCTAGACTCACTTGTCAGCATGGTGGTAGTTGAGGATTTTAAGCTGGTTCCAGTCCATGCAAGGGTAGGAGCCTGACTGGACCATGGATTGGAATAGTTTGTCTATGGGATGAGAGCCCTTATAAGGACTCTGTTGAGGGAGCTCTTGGCTGCTCTGGGCAGCCTGAACTGCCATGCATAGGAGCTCTGCATGCTGGCGTAACTGAGCGATGTCTCTCTCGGTGGCATCGTTCTGCCGTAGCAACTCACTGGTTCGCAACGTGATGGCCATCAGGCCTGTTTGACTCAGAATCTCTGATGTGTTGTGGAAGCGGCGCAGGCGGGTCGATGAGCAGTCTGACTGGCAGTCTGACCAGGTGTCTGCCGACAACTCAGGGGCTGGGCGATGGACCCTGTCGTTGGATAAGGGAGGGGTAGAGGAAAAGTAGGTGGAGTCAAAGTATGATAGTGGGGATTGTGTCTGGGTGCTGGAAACAGAGTGCAAGCCTATGTTCTCGGCTGAGTTTTGGTGGGAGTAGTGGTTGGGTAGATTAAAGGGAGTGGCATGGTGAGGGATACAGCCATGAAGCTGGGGGGCACTGTTGGTGACCTGGTGATGGAACTGTGAGTAAAACTCTGTGAATGAATGGGGTCTACCCTTTCTCTGGTTTCCTTCTCGTTGGGTTCTAAGCAGTTGGGAGGTAGTGGATACAAACTCCCTCTTTTCCTCAGTGCACACCCTTTTACTCTTACTCTGGCCTTCTCGACAATTCTCCTTCACCTCCCCTGTCCCCTTACCAGCCCTGACCTGCTCAAGTGCTTCCTTTGTGGGGTGGGGAGCAATGTGATGGTAGGAGTTAAGGATAGGAAAGTACAAGTTTTTGCTGCTTTGGTTGTCTTTAGCTCGACTGCCCCCTTTCTTAGGTTGGTCCTGGGTCACAGGCAGACTCGAGTTATGAGTTGGGGTGAAAACAGGAGCAGTCATTCCAGGTTGTTCGATGAGTAAGAGCTGAGCGGGTGTCTTGGGACCAGGCAAACTGTGCCAACCAACCCCCCATGCTAATGGACTGTGCACAAGCTGCTCCTGTCCGGACTGTACCATGAGGAGGATATATACATGGATATTTTAGGAGCCAAATATATGGAAGATCGGGTAGATGATAGATGAGATAAAGAAGAAATAAAGAAAAACAAAGTAAAAACTGTTGAGTTATCATTATATAGGCCACAATCACAGCATAGAAATAGAAAACTTTGCCACAGACTATCCTTATTTTAGCTAATATCATATTCCAACTTTGTGCTCTTGTGAGTGGTTTTAATTGTCATTATTGTAAAATCAAGTACAATAAAAACAAGTACAATAAATTAAATAAAACAAAAGCATCTGATCTCACCGCGCTGACCATCAAGTTCTTGATGACATAGATGGGGGTGTGCTCTTCATACACTGGCATGCTGTGGCCACAGTTGTTGGGCTTGCTGCGGATCCTGTAAGGCTTAACCACACTGCTACACTCATCGTCTAGATCAGTTTGGAATGAGTCTGAACCCGTTTCTGTAGAAGATGAATAGAGAGAGTCAAAACAGAGTAAGTCCTTCAGACAGAGAAAAAAAAGATATCAGAAAGAAAATGCTGTTAAGAAAGGCACAAAATAAGCATTACACACATATAATAATATGCAAGTACACACAGTATGTTTTTCTACATAACAAATATCTAAACCAGATTTTGTGTATAATGTCGTATTTGCCCCAATCACAAAAAGTTTACCCCGTGTCAACTTTCACTTAGAGTAACTTTTATCTAGTATTAGTTTCTGTTAAATGATCTGATCAAATTAATTTAGCAAAATTTGCTCATCTGGTGAAAAGGGGCAAATCATTTTTAATGGCACTGTATGTGTTCCACACTCATCTTCAGTTCAATCAAACTAGTTAGTACAGAAGGTTTATTTCATGAACACAGTCATTATAAGAAATAGCTCACCAGAGTAACCCGAGTCTTTCTCTGAGTCTAAGGTGAACATCCTCCCACTTATACGCCAGCCATTCTTGTCCCTGTATGGGTCATTCTGAGATGCCCGTAGAGTGGCACTGTTACTTCTATCCTTGGCCTTCTTTGAGGTGCCGCTTGACACCTGCTCCCCGAAATGAATCCACTCCTTCAGCATGCTGGACCTTGTAAGAAACAAGTAATCACATTGGTAATAAGGATGTGGGCATGCAGTGCAGGGAATGATTTGTCTATTTTTATAACAAGGTAAGGACTCTGTGTGACCACTCCTGGCATAAGAAGTATTGCGATGACCATAGAGCCGTCTCTCGATATTAAATGAGAAGCAACTGAAAAGAACACATACTTTCCACCTCTGTAAATTGTAAAAAGAAAAAGGTGTTACCTACTAAAGAAAATATGTTATAAATATCAACAATCCTACTCCAGATGTTGAAATACATCATGTAGTGAAATAACTCAACTAAAACAAAAATTTCAGTTTCAATTTCACACAAGCTTATTATCAAGTAGAAGTGATTAAACATGACTTGCTTTGTATATGCTTTTTAAATGGTTAGTAAGAAGCAATTTACAAACGAGGTGGGAGAAACCTATAAGTTCATGCATTAATCGCGGCTAGACTACGATACTGTTATGTAATAGCATGCTTCCAGTGTAACATTGAAATATCACTATCACTGACTCCGTTGACAAAGATTTCACCTAAGCTTTTCAAATAGTTAACATATATTATATACGTATTTATGGTAAACGTAAGTTGCCCTATAATGTGTTGTAAAAAGTAAAAAGCTGCCAACTATGCATGTGGATGAAACAAGTGAACAGGTATTTTCCTGTATTGCTAAACAGAATCTACTATGAATTATAGACTAGTACATTAATGATATTGGACACAAACAAACAATTGGATAAAATATAACTTTAGATATATTTAAGATTAACTTAATAGCAAGCTTTCTGCGACTTACCCTTGCTCCTTCTTTCAGCTTTAACCGGTCAAACGCTTTGACAAGAGCCTAGATTGTTCGGACCCCACCCATATAGCCTCTTCATATCACACTGGAAGATGTACTTTCTACAGGTATAGTAGCCTTACATAGACTACCGTCCAGCATATACAAATATTAAACAGCAGTTACTCAGTGCCAGTTAATAATTTTGTCAATACAGTATATCCTAGCCCATGTTAGTACATCTGTGTTCCATTTACCAGTCTACTAAAACAATCACGGATTGATTTGAGAATTCATCGAATATAGTATTCTTTTTAGTATATGTATTACAAATAGGTCCGCCCCCTAATCTGAATATTTATAGCCCAGTGTCGCTGACCCGGTCAGTAGTGACGTAGCCGACACAGACAGGCAATGCCATGGCCAATCCTTTGCCTCAACACGTGCATGGGCGGTAGCTTTGTGAAGTCCATGTGAGTAATAGGCCCCGTTTAAAGGCGGAGATCAAAATGGCCTAGGAACCTGGCTTGTGCACGGCTTGCAGCTTTCCCTGTAGATATAAGGCTTGTTCTTCAAATTGTATCCAGACAGAAGTGCAATAGTCTGAAATGCTATCATGATCATCTTAATCAAAGCCCATGCCAGATAGACAAAAAGGAACCCCACATATACATCCATAAAGGTTTTGGCTTACCATATATTAAATTGTATTTTGCTATAATGCAAATTTCCTAAATAATCTGGATTTTTAATAGTTTTATCTAGCCCAATGAACATAATGTACACCTTTTTTTCCTGGCCAGAAATAGGCTGCTTGTGATGTGTGCGGCAACATGTGAGATAACTAGAGGCGTGGTCGCTCCTGGAGAGCGCACATGTTTCACGCGATAATAGCTATAGAAACACCGTGAGCAAAACGTCATACACTGAAGTTGAAACCACTGTAAAAAGGGGGAATAAAATACTTACAGTACTAAGTTTAGAATATCATTAGTGAACCATCAAAGAACTAGAGGAACTTTCAGCCTACAACGATTAATTTGTGTCGATAGCGGACACTTAGTGCTGTAAGTAAGCCTGTAACATCTGTACGTTTATTGTCATTAAACTATTGATTTACTGGCTTGGTTGAAGGACGGATGCCAGATATACACTGACAAAACGGGACAAAATGCACGGCCACGAATGCACGCGGGCAGTTAAAAAAGTATAATTTCATGTACATATTTTACCATAATAACAACACAATTTTATCTTTTGGATGGTGCAATTACAATGTGCTTCCTAGTACAACGTTTAGATGTTCTAATGCGTGGCCTAATTCTAACTAAGTCTCAGAAGTATCATTTTACAAAAGCTCTCTTCCAAGTTTACTATGAAATGCTGCCATGAATTAAGTCATGAGCACACAGGTAAGTTCAAGGAACCTCTGAGATCAGCACAATTTGTTCTGTACTAGACCTAAGTAGATAATTGTACAACTGACATGACATATCTGAATGAGCAGAACAAATTGTTAAAAATATATATTTTTTAAACCATTTATGAATTTTCATGGGAGGGAGGGGTGGGTATGGGATTTACAGCATGGTGAAAATAAATCAAGACATAACCAAAAGTCAGTGCCTTTGTGAAATTGCTTCTAAACAGCCTACATTGGCAAAGGATGGCAAGACACTATGGTTCTCATGCATCCCATAAGAGGGGCAACGCGCTTACACCTCTGGACCAAAACGGTGCCCTCTCATATTAATAATGTCCAACTTGATTAGCTGTTCATGATAGTACAAGAATTAAAGATCTGAAGACCAGGAAAGAGGAGGAAGGGCTTATGAGTCAATTTCATCTAAACTCAAGTCTTAAGTTTGAATAAAATGAGGTTTTCTGTTTACATATCTAAGTGCTCATTAACCCTCATATGGCTGGTGCTTGATTGATGAGGCTTTGGGCTTGAAAAAAAAAACAACTTGTGCAGTGGCTTACTCACAGTTCCCATTCATTGCTATACAGCACGCATATTCTATTAACAAAGATCACATTCTGAGACAACAGCATTTTTACAAGTTTGTCTGATTTTGCATACATTTAAAAAAGTTTCCCCTTCCCCCCGTATATTCTGTAGGTTTCAACGTTGAGACGAGAGCAGTACATCTCTGTTCCTAATCATTTGTACTCACAGATGCACACTGCACAAGCATTGTCTTAAATGCATATGCACGTGCCACCTCATCCTCTCACACAACCTCACTTTGATTAAAATGATGACATTCAGTTTAGATTCTTTACCAATGTTCCTATGAACACACCAAACACACACACACACACACACGCGCACACGCACACAGAGAAATACATAGCTAGCCTATTAACTCTGACGCTTCAAACCTCTTGACCTCCATCCGCATTCTAAGACCAGTCCAACACCAATGGTAACAGCTAGCTCCAGAAAAGAGCACTTAGAAAATTCATACAGACACTATAGCTTTTTATGAGACCATAGGACTACAACACAGAGGGAAAAGTTTAAGAAACTGCTAGGATTCTAAGCGGCACTATGTGTAGGAATAAGCTAGCCATAGGTGGTTTTAGCCCTCTGTCTTACTGTTGTGCTGATGTGAGGTACTGAGGTCCAGTGAGGGAAAGTACAGTTGGCTTGTCCGTAGTGTTGATGAAGGTTAACTCAAAATAAAATGGCCACCAGTATAGGCGCTTAGGTCCTACTGAGACAAAAAAAATCCAGTCTATGGCATCTGAAGATTCCAGTCCTTGATAGCTGTTTGTGGGTGTCTTCGTGTGATAGTTGTGTGTATTCTGCACATTGACTGTTTTAGTCCATGTCCCTCCAGACTGTATGTGTGTGTGTGAGTCTGTGTGTGGTGAGGACATAATCACTCTCGTATGCTGGCAGAGTAGGAGAACTGGGGAAAGTGTGCTGGCTGGTTGGGGTCCTCACAGTCCAGACTGTCATCTAAAATAAATAATGAGAAACTCAAGAAATTAATATCTGACTCAAATTGCGAGCACACATACACACTTTTGTTTTCTCTCTATTAGACACACACTTTCTCTTTCACACTTGCATACATACAGACAAGTAATAAAAGGCACAGGTATACATTTGATACTCACACTTGTCTGGAGGTGTGAGCGTAATAGTCTGTGCAGTGAATTCATCGTCAAAGTAGCGGGTGTCCGTCTCTGACGTCACTTGAGGCTTAAAAGGCGGGGTAAGCTGAAAGAAACAGCAGGCGATTGGCTACTGCATTTCTCTGGGTGCATTATCATACACACATGTTCATCTCAGGAAATGCTACATTAGGTATATTACGTAACAGAATCAGAAGCAGGCTTTGTAGTGTGACCAATGCATTTGCAGAAGCAAACCAAAATATATATTTTTTTTTTTACTGTATTGCTAATATCACTAGTAAAAGAGGTGAAAGTTTAGATTCAAGCCAAAAATACGGGCACGTTGGAATAGAGAAAATAGGCAAGCTTTACTATGAAAGGACAACACTGATTTGCTATTAACACACCCCCACCCAAAATAAATTTACAGCACGAACAAGCAATTTTAAGGGAACAGTCAATTATAGGCAGTATTGCCTCCTAAAATAATATCCCTGGCCGTAGATAATATCTTTTGACTGTCTACAATACAAAGACATGAAAAAATGTGGCTTCTAGTAGCATCCCTGTAAAGTCCCTCATGGATCATGAATGGCTCTGGTTGGGTTAATACGTGTAGGTAAAAATGTACCTACTGTTTGAAGCTATCGCTGCTATCACACAGACCCAAGGCTTACCTTTCTCTGTACCACATCCTCCCAATTGATGGTGATAAAGAACTTGTGGGTCATTACGTCTTTGGCATCGTTAGGCCCTCCACCTAACCTGTTTAATGAGAAATAATAAAATGTTTCGGGAGATACAGAATGTGTACAGAAAACCCCAATGACATGTGCACAAACACACCCACACCCACACAGACTCACCGCTGCTTGGGGTCCTTCTTGAGCAGGCCAGCAAGCAGGGCCTTGCCCTCAGGTGCCAGGTTTCTGGGAAAACGGATCTCCTCCATGAGGATGAGCTCAAACAAGCGCTCATGGTCCTGGTTGTAGAAGGGCAGCCGGCCACACATCATTTCGTACATGACCACACCCAGTCCCCACCAGTCCACCGCTCGACCATAGTCATTGTCTTCTAGAACCTGCAAAGACCAGAATTACATATTGACATATATTAGCAATTAATTCACAATATTCTTTTCTAAGCTAAAATAAGGCGAACTTGGAATTAATTGCATGATGTGTTTTTAATCATGTATTTCAATGCAAGGCTGTCAACAGGGCCAGTTGTCAATGACTGGTCAACATTTCTGTGCCATCTCTAACAGCTGTTTGGATTACCTCTGGTGCCAGGTACTCTGGAGTGCCACAGAAGGTTTTCATAGTGGCATCAGGGGTGATGCCCTCTTTGCACAGGCCAAAATCTGTGATCTTGATATGGCCGTCCTTGTCCAGCATCAGATTCTCCAGCTGGGTGGACAGAGGGTAAAACAAGACTTATTTTGTTAAGGTCTATTAGAGACTTAGTATTTCATTGAAGGCAGCAAGAATACCCCCCACCCCCCTTGTTCTGTAAAAAAATTGAAAAAGACAGATGTTAAGCATGTTATACTAGGAATAGGTATTCCTGGAAAGTACCAACATTCTCTGTAATGTTAGTTAACAATGCAATATGAAGGGCCAGGGGACAATTTAAACCACTGCATATGCTACTGCGAGCAGCTAACTGGCAGTGAAACATCAGATAAAAGGGCTAGCTAAGCAAGCCTTTAGTTTGTTCAGCAAACACATTTTATAACCCAAGGAAGTAGCTCTAATGTCATCTAACAACTCAAGTTGCTGTCATGACTAAATACAGACGAAGTACAGTTGCAGGCTACCTTTACTCGTACTTTATTATTTTGTATTAAAATGTTTAGACACAATTAAAATGTTGCATTAGTTTGAATAGACATCAGTTCCCAGCTATGACACAACCCCTAGCCACTACCACTCTCATCTCTATTCATCAATTAATCCCTGCTGTCTGCATACCTTCAGATCCCTGTAGACCACATCCCTTGAATGGAGGTATTCCAGTGCTGACACAATCTCAGCGCCGTAGAATCGGGCCCTGTCTTCCGTGAAAACACGTTCCCGAGACAGGTGAAAGAAAAGCTGAAGGAAAAGATAAAACAATGAATCATTAGTATTTGAGTAACACATATTTCATTACAGAGTAAGATAAGAATAAGACACCATTAAATAGTGACTGTGTGGGATGTGCATTTGAATGATGGTGTTGAAAAGCTACCCACCTCGCCTCCATTGGCGTATTCCATTACAAAGCACAGTCGGTCATTAGTTTGGAAAGCGTATTTCAGTGTCTAGAAAACAGGAAGGATTAGCTCAACTTTTTCCCAGCAAAATGTGCTTCACCAACAACGCTTATATTCGATAACATTTCTGTCCATTGACACTGAAAAAAAATAACTTAATGCACAACTAAAAAGTTATAGTAAGCTATTAACTCAACATGTATTTTCTTCAACTTTGGTACACAGAAGGACAGAACAGGAAAAACAGCGTGTGGTGGCCACAAAGTAAGTACTGGTCCCACCAACTAAAAGTGCTAGTGACACGTTACTCTAGAGCTATATTTTATTTATTTATCCTTTATTTAACCAGGCAAGTCCCTTTGAGATAGATATCTATTTTACCAGGGAGCCCTGGCCAAGAGGAAAACACTAGCATAAAACATTAAAACTGACGTGAAACAATAAAACAAGCAACAAAACATAAATATTATAAAGCGGTCTCATTAAAAAAGAAAAATACATGGCCACATATTTTTTAAAACAAGTACATATATAAAGTTCCTATTTGCTGTGCATGGCCATAGGATGTGAGTAAGAGTGAACACTCACCGTGAGAAAAGGGTGTCGTGTGTTCTGTAACACTCTGCTCTCCGTAACCGTGTGGGCTACCTCGTCCTGCAGGCACAGAGAGGCGGGTGACAGGAACAGTGAATCCACAAGCAAAGTGTGCACATGCAGACAGTCACACTTCTGAATGAACAACTTCCTAGCTTACCTTTGCAATGATAACCTCTTTACGTAGGATCTTCATGGCATAGTGAACACCCGTGGACTTCTCCTTGACTAAGATGACCTTGCCAAATGTCCCCTTCCCCAGCAACTTCAGGTACTCAAAGTCACTCATCGTCTGATCACAGTAAAAGGTTCAGTTTTAATGTCTGACATTGTTTTCTACACTTATTAACGGAGCAATATCTTAAAGTAAGGTACTGCATATGATGGAAAGTTTCTAGTTAAAACGAAAACATGCATGGCATCTCCGGTGTGCTTACATAACACAAAACACAACCATAGGTCCTCTCACCACTTTGGAACGGGTCTTAGACATGGCCACTTCCATCTCCTCCAGGCTACATTCACTTGGCGAGCCAAACATATCCATGGGCTCCTCTTCTTCTTCTTGCTCTCGCATCTTCAGGCCGTTTGCCACTGCCTGGATTGACCGCATCCACTCCTCTCTAGGGTGTAATTGCACATAGGATTTCTCAGGAATTTGATGTCAACAAAATGAATGTTCATGTTAGATTATCCTTGATTAGTACTTGCTTTAATAATTGTCAAATATTATACACAATAACTATTCTTACAAAAGCAATTATAAGCGTCTTGATTAACACATGTGCACCTTATAATTTGATAGCCCATTAAGTCATATGATGCACTGGCAAAGCTTGGAGCTTTAAACAGATCACTAATTTATCAATTAAGCACACTACGTCACATGCAAGTGAGAGATCAGATTTAGTTTGCTATCGAAACATATATATGTGCGACTAGTTTAATACCCTAGCATACTGTACACTAGCACAATGACAAAGCTTTAGAGCTCTGCATCATGTAAGACTCCATGGCCTTCTCACCTTTCCTCATTACTGTCCACGTGAAATGTGCGCTCAATAACAGTGGTCCACTGAAGGCACCGGATTACAAAGGTGTTCGGCTTGGGTCTCTCAGTCTTCATCAACTGGCATTCTGTACATAAAAGAAAATATATTACAAAGGAAAGAGCAGCTTACAGCAGAAAAAATACAATTTCTGACTATCCTTGTGATCGAAATGCTTTCATAAATTTGGCCCATCTATGCACCAAATAAACTTTTAACAATTATTAGAACTAACCTGCTACTGAGAAGTTATTAAGCGGGGGTAAGCTTTGGTCGGTTAAGTCGGGTTTTTCCTTGTAGCCAATAAAGGAGCCATCACTCTTCAGGATGAAGTACCTGGGTCTCCACGTCTTGATGTACTCACCTGTTAGGATGCATTAGACAATTACTTGAAGGTTTAGGTACAAAAATGTATGTACAGCCTAGTTAAAAATACATTGCAGGGCTCCAGATGCCAACAATTTGGAGGCAAATGCCACAAAAAATCTGTCCACTGCCACAAATTTCTTTTTCATTATTATTAAAATCCTAAAGTCATATTTTAGTCAAACAGTTGGCAAATTTTGTTCCAATTATTTATTATCCTCCTTTGAACTATCCACTGGCAGCATTTCTTTTTTTTCTTGCAAGGTGTAGTACACCGAAGCACCAATATTACCATTTGAAAATAAATTTGTCATTGATTTAATAAAAAATACCTCAAAAAAAGCTGCCACCAGTTTTTGTGCTACTGCCACTAACTGAAAAACTTAGTGGCAGCACTGCCAACAGTGTAAAATGTTAGTCTGGAGCCCTGGCTTGACATACCCTCCATACGTATTTCTAGCAAAAACAAATTGCCTTAAAGGTTTTATGTATTTCTGTTTGCCCATAAGGGGGTGCTTGTTGCCCACATTCAAAACATTAATGCAACAAAGGCCCTCATCCTCACTATTATTCATATTATCAATCACTGTCCATCAATCATTCAGTTAGCCAGAAATTGTCAAAGATTTTTAGCATAGCTACTTTGGTAATTTATGACAACATTCCAAAGATTCTGTAGCTGACATTATCTTCTCCCAAATACTGCTTTGTCAGTGGCTATGCCCAGGACAGTCATATCACTTTACAGAATATTTTAAATATTTTACTAGTAAACTACCTACATCCCACAATTACCTGTGTACATTTATTTGTAGCACTGAATAAAGGAAAAAACAACAGGTAATGTGATAGCATGGTCTATATCTATGGGCTGTGGTGGTTTCCTATCTAATTTGCCCTGTTACTAGGGATGACATTTTATGGCAATCACACTTGTGGCACAATTAAATTGCATTGTTAAATGGTGTGGTTAAACAGTACAACAAACTGCAAAAGCGTGCATATACTGTACCTCTTTTGTGGAGCCAGCCTTCTCTGACAACGTTGACTTCATTCATGATGCAGGAAACTAGTTATGGAGAGGGTCAGGGACGGGGATTGGGATTAGGGGAGGGGAACCCGAGTTTATCAGCTTGGTCAGGACTCAGTCAATGGCAATTAAACCAAACTGCACCTGCGAGAATTAAAAACAGACATGATTCGTTCTTAGAAAGAGAGTGCTGAACAAAAGAACATGGCTAGCACATACTGTACAGAGGGTTTTGCTTTTTTTCCGTAACACTTAGCAGTTCATTAAAATAATTAGTATCGCTCTTACCCATTATAGCTTACTTAAAATACAACTGAAACTCCTGGTCAACGCCAGATCAATGCAGCTTAACGGTAGATACCGTTATGCGTTCACTAGTTTAGTTAAACCTAGTATAGTTAGTTCGACAACCAGGCCGCAGTGAAATTGCTTCTTTGTTTACGTTGACTTTAAAAGTTATAACCTTTACATAGCTAGACATAGTCAAATTGATATGCAAGTTCAAATGGTGTGTAGTTAGGTTATATTATGGCTATTTGATAACAAGAACATTAAACTCGTCAAGTCACTCAACTCTGTTTTGTTTTTAGTAACGTTAGCTAGTCTACAACGTTCGCTCATTTAGGCAACTTGCAATCTGTCGTTAGCACAATTTGCTAGCCTAGCTAACGATAGCATGTCCGATGGGTAGTTTATTTAAACTATCAAACTTACAAACAGATTGCTAACTTTAATGTGAGCTTAGCTAATGACTTTAGCAACAAGGTATATAATAATAAGTATGTGTTAACTCAAATTACGTGACAATATCAATAGTTAAATAGAACGCACGGTTCGCAGGCTTATCAACCTGAACGTCGTTAGCAAAGATAGCTAGCTGGCTAGCGAATAGCTGAGCTAATGCAATTATTGGTTAACTGTTCTGGGTTAGGCTACCATTAAGACAGCAAGCTAGTTAGCAAACCTTAGCCAGCGAGCTAGCTAGCTAACCTTCCAATAACTTATTTAGCTAGCTAATAAATTATGCTGCTCAATATTGTGTAAGTTTATGATTCCAAGATATGTGGATTGTTTAGCTACCTAAAACACCCAAGGACCATATTAGGTTGTTTTTTTGTAATCAACGTTACCCCACGTTGCTCTCGCCTTCATGCAGTTTTGACAGCCTAAATCCAGAACAGGCCAAGGAAAACACCATGGTATTCCTTCTTCTACTAGCTAGCCAGCTGGCTAACGGTAAAGTTAGATTGATGGACACTGCCACCCGCAGGTTTGGTAGAGTCCACGATAAAAACCCAAGCAGGTTATTCAGTGTTAAAAGAAGAGACAAAAGACAATTGTTAAAAACAAGAGGCAGCTGTATTTAACCAAAAAGGCATCCAGTGTGTTCACGGCATTCTGAAACACCTGTGTGAAAATCAATTGGTCTAATAGAAAAAATAACTTTCTATAAATTCAAATGAACATTTATAATTTATTAAAAAATAAATCACAGATAACTTCCATAGATATATCCACAGTAAATATAATAGAAACATAAACATTTTAAGATATCCTTCTTAAAAACAAATGTGCACATCTGTACTTTGTAGAATTGCTGAGAGATGGGAGGCAGAGTTGCATGAAAAGACAAGTCTCCTAAGTTTAATGTTGCTGTGCATTCAAATGTTGATCAAATAGTTTTCCATTAGTAGCAGTTTCCTGCACTGCAGCAAGTTTATACTACATGCTGTCCCCTACCCCCCGTCTGTTTATAATGATGAGGGTAGGTTTCACAGCATTGCAGTTGCAAATACAGGGCAAATTAAGACTCCATTATTCAACAATCAAATTGGCTGTGTGTTTCTTAAAAGGTCAGTTGCTCATCTAATAGCTAGGGGAAATAAAAGTGTCTGCTTTAAGAACCAGGTGATTAGAGGCCTAGAGCGTATGTTGATTATCAATGACTTCTTGTCCCTGAGGTTAAAACTTGATTGGTGTAGAAAGACTGATAACAAGATAGGCAACTCAGCTTTATAACAATTGCAAGCCAAAATATAAACAAAATCCTCTTTATTGCAACCTAAGCAATGTACTTTTTCCAACTGCTAGTGGTTATTCAAGACTCAAATAAATGCTTCTGATGTTCACACGGTGCCTTGCTGTGGCCAAACAATGCAGCACCTTACAAAAATATACATTGCATTGACAAATACTTAATTTACAGTAACAATATTCCCACATTTTGTTGGCTTAAGACTTGTACATGTCGATTTCAGATTAATGAAATGTTGATTAACCTAATGTATTCCCTGAATCATCAGTACTAGTGACAGATAAGGCCAGAAATAAAACTTTGATTAGGTACAAGTGGGGAGTTGACTGAGGGGATGAGTAGGATGAGGAGAAGCACAGGCAGTGGTGGTTAAGGGAAGAAGGGCAGAGAAGATATGGCCAATTAAACAGTAGGAATGGTAACAAAACAGAACATTTAAGCAAATGAAGAAATCAAGAAAATAACAATTAATAGAATGAGAAACTTAAGTACAATCTGAAATGTATTGTATTGTATGAATGTATGTAACATATTGCTGAAGGGTAAAAACAGGCAGCCTGGAAATGATATTGACCATCACATCAATTTGTATGGCTCTCTTTCCTGTCTGTCTCTTTTTTTCAGTATCTTCTGAGGCTCCCCCGGTGGGTAGGGATGAAAAGAAAGACTACAGAGGGCCCCTTCTTTGCAGCTCCTGGATAAATGCTAAAAAGGAATGGATCATTGATTGCAGATGTAATGTACAATGAATGCACTGTTCCTCAATTAGATAAAACAGCAGAAATAGGACTCACCACCAATAATTTCATCTTTTACTTTATGGAGCTCTTTTCTGACTTCCTCTAGGATGTCCTTCACAAACAAAAAAACACAGTATAAGAAATTAAACTAAGAAACAGAAGATTGCTAAACTAGTAAAAGTAAAAAAAAATTATAATAAAAAAAAGGTGTCTAGGGTTTCTTGAAACTAGTTAAGGGGGGATGATGGAAAGTAGTGGCCATGTCCAATAGCAATCTTTCAAATTCTGGTAAGTGCAAGTTATTGTCAAAGATGTTGGTCAGTACGCAGTTAAGAAAATGTCAATGCCAGAGTCTACTTAATGATCTAGAGAGGAAGTAAGGAGGCATGCCTGCTTGATTCGCTCCATATCCGTTTCTTCACATCCTGCACCATCCGAGTTGTTGCTCACCGGCTTCATCCTTGGAGTTAGAGAAAAGAAAATTAGAAGGAAAATTAAGAATAGCAAGGGAGCAGTGTTTTGCAACGTGAGCCATTGAAAGGGCGATAGGCCAAAGCTGTAATGGAAATGCCAGCAGTGCTGCCATTATTGGCTCGGTTAAATAAAATAGATTTAGTCATATAGTCCTAGATTTAATTCTAAAACCATGATTCCTGTAGTTACTCCAGTAATTTTTGCAACCAATGGGTGTTTGCAGTGATATTCTCTGCTTGGCAGGGGTCATGGGACAGTGTGCCATTTTGGGACAAGAGGAAAGTATACAGGCGAGGAGAAAAATGCAAGGACAAGAGAGACGAGGGATACCTGGAGACAGGGTTGGATGTGGGGCTAGGGGGGACTGGAAGGGTAGGAGTGGGATTGACAATGGACTCCTGGTTGCTTGTAGAAGAGTGTTGCCTGTTTTGAGACATTTATAGCTCTAAAACATGCATTGTATTGAGAGACTCTGAGATAAGATGGAACAATGTCTAATCCGAAAACACTGAAAATATTATTATTGGGAGAAAGTTTAGTTTCTTGGTGGACCAACCTCAATACTGCAATCAATTTCTTACCTGGGCAGAGTGGCAGATTTTTCCCATGGTCTTCTGAGGGTGTCTGGGGATAATATAACAGTATATATTCACACTTTTGGTAGATTACAAATACAAATTACAACCAGTAAAACTTTGGAAGAATCTGTGAAATTAGAGACTAGCCTTACCTCCCTTCGAACCTGAAGAATCAGAATCGTCCTGTAGGAAAGCAGATAGTGGTATAACAATGTATAAAATTAAGTTAGGCTGTTTTTCATATAACTGAAATTGACATAAAAAGTATAGACTTTTGTACTCATGTACATGAGTTTGAATCTGAACCAGAAATTCACAAACTATAATTTAAACTCCTAAAATAAAAAAAATAACCTCCACATGTTGAGTAGATAATAAACAACTTGATTATAGCAAAAACCTCCACATCTTGGATGATTTTGTGAGCACTTATGTTTCTGAAGACATTGCTAAGATAGCTGAAACAGGACTTACGTTGCCAGGTTCATCCTTCTTTGCAGCTGGAAAATCTGAAACTTTCCTCCTGCATAAGGCAAGCAACACAAAAAACGCACAAAAAGATGTTAAGCCTCAGCAGTTACACATGCTTAAGTAGCCATAACTGTGTGATATAAGTGTGACACATCTGAAGTGTGAAACACCTTCTGGCGAGAATGGCACTCATCTCTCCCATTAGACCTCCTCCGCCACCACCCCCTCCTCCACCACCCCCTGATGGTGCTGGGGCTGCCTTAGGAGGAACAGAAGCTGCACTGCCCTCTTCCTGCAAACAGGACAGTGACAAATCAGACGGGTTAAGAGACATCACATTACCAAACCTGTAATAAAATAACCTGTTAGAAACCATGAATTTTCGGCATGAAGTTAAAAAAAGTATTGATTCATGAAATAAATTTAAAGCAAAAGACAATCATCATACATTTAAAAAAAAATCTAAGAAAAGTAACACTGCCTACTCGAATTCTATTCTAAACATACATTAGTCACTTTGCGTAGTTTGGCCCCTGCCAGTGCTGCAGCCAGCCCACCAGCACCGCCAAGTCCCCCTCCTCCTCCTCCATCACCTGCTCCACCCCCTCCCCCTCCCCCTGCATTAGGCGGGGGTGGTGCAGGAGGGGCATTAGCTCCGCTGGGAGGTGGGGGTCCCGGTGGTGGAGGGGGCCCTGGCCCCCCAGAGAGTGCAGGCGGAGGGCCAGCAGCTGGTGGTGGGGGTGGTCCTGGAGGAGGTGGGGGACCCCCAGGGGCAGCTGGAGGGGAGGTGGGCTGCCTATCTCTCTCTAGACGCTCCCTCTCCTGCTGCTCTAGTCTCTGTTGCTCCAGCCTATAAACAGAGAATAGGACAGCACATAAAAGAGTGCATGCACAGAACAAACACAATACCCCACACTATGTGGTATATAATGCATATGGTCCATGAGGGCAGCTCAACATAACATAACCTCCCATCAAAAAATATGAAAATTATGTTACTCTATTGGACTACATATTTGTTATGTTAATTGTGACTGTAGACTATATCCTGGCTATTAAATAAAAACTTTGTTAAAATATCTACTAAAGGCCCGGAGGTCCATATTTATCGTCTTTGCAACTTTATTTTATTTTATTTTTTTTACATACAAATTGTAAAGTTTTCTTCTGTATAGTAGGAATGTAATGAATTGATGCCAGCATCAGTTATTTGTCATGGAATCAACGCAGACACATACTGATACTGGTCTACGCAAACCAATTACCCTGTGGCTTCCCGCACAAATCCACATCCAGGGAAACGGGGTATTTAAATCAGGGTCAACAGTTCCTGGCTGGTTCATGCCATAGGCAGTTTAGCACTCTCTGTCTCTAATTGGATAGTTTGTCTGCAGTCTTTGAAGTGGTCAGCCTTCAATTAGTACAGTATCAGGTCGTAACCATAATATCTTTACAAGTACCAAAATGCCTGATAGGTTCACAACAGGCCAGTAAAGGAAGAGTAGGGAAGGTCACACACAAAAAAGGAACTTACCAAGCTTTGCAATATATTAACAATGAACATGAACAATGAACATTATGCTAAAAAGTTTCAAAGTCTGCATTAAATGATAAGTAGGTCTATATGGGTTATCAATATCAATTTAGTATTAATAAAATCTCACCCTACATTCATGCCTATCCCTTATCCTTAACTTTTAACCCTAACCAACTTCCTGACATTACTCCACAGTTCTTACACAACAAGTGAAAGCATTATAATAGACACAACACCCTAATCTACTGACAACTTGCAAAGTAGCCTGGGAAGATGTGAGCGGTTGAAGTAGGATCTCACAGGAAAGCACAATGCACAATGCACGTTTAAAAACGTTTATGTTCTTGGTTGCATTTGTCTGAATTGTTCCTTCTTAGCAGTTTAATTTCTGAATGGCCTTTGTGTATGAAATGTGCTATACAAATACATTTGATTGGATTTGATTTATATCACAAATCTGTACGTGTGTGTGTTCTCAACCTTAGTCTTTTTATGTCTGGAAAGTGCCGTGTCTCATTACCACTTTCGACCAACAGATCTCATTGGACTGATCTGATTACCGCTGCAGGCTAGCAGTAGGATCGCACAGTCAGAGACTAAGTACCTGTCTGACAGAACTCTTAGCTCTGGCTCTTCTTAAAATAATATTTAGTCTGCACTTTTTTTGGACGAGTCTGCCAAGGTGGATTGAAGAGATACTAAATGGATGCAAACAACTTGTGCTCAGCTGTAGCCAGTATCTATAGAGCCATCACCCAGCCTCCCGGTGCTACAGCTCCTGTACCTTCTCTGGTGTTCTATTTCCTCTGGGGAGGGCCCATTCTGGGCAGGGCGGGGTAGAGACGAGTAACCTGAAGAGAGAAGTGTTTAGGCAGATGTGAAACAAAGCCTTCCTTGATACCACAAACGCAGCACTGATTTCATCTAAAATTGGATTGCAAAGGTGAGGGGGTTATGATTTCAGCCTGAATTAACAAGGGCCGAAGTAAATGTAAAAGCTCATTATCGCTGTGCATTGCATTTACCCGAGTCGGCGAGTGCGCTGACAACCTCCAGTGCGTGCATCATGCCATTGGCAAACAGGGTTGCGTCCTCCTTGCTGCCAAAGTTCAGGCCCCACACCTGACGGGCGTCTCGCCACTGGTGGAAGTTGGGTGTGGCTTGGTTGTACTTAAGGCCTTTGACAATTGGACAGTTAATTACCACCTAGGGGGAAAAGAAGATGAAGTAACAGAAAGATAGAGCACAAATGAGAAGCTGATGAGATTACATTTCACAAAAGTACAGACGGTATTAGGTATCACACTTGTCTCCAAAAGCACATAAAAGCAAAACAAACCCAAGATGACACTCAAGCTAACTAGTTGTGGGAAACACATTTCTGCTCTCACTACCTCCATGGCCTTTTCGCTATTTAGAGGAAGGTACTTGAGGTGAGGATCTACAGTCTCAAAGTGCACAACAACAAGATGAGGAAGCTAGCGAGAAACAGGAAGAGACATGAGAAACTAACCTCAGCTATATCAGTGAAACCAACCTCAGCAGGCTGAAAGAGCCGGCACAGAAACTTCACAGACATGTTTATTTCAAAATGAGGCACAACAAGAGCACACAGATCTGGTGGTCACACAATTATATTGCTCTCACACACCATTTAAAGCAGGCACGCGATCATACACTGACAGACACACTTACACAATCACACACACAACTGACGTGTATATACGGTAAACCTCAACTGATGTTGAGTATTCAAGAGAGACAGAGGGAGAAAAAAGCACGTTAAACAAAGTAAATTTTAAAATGCGTACGCAATATAGCGGTGTATGCTGCTTTGTGTTTACCTGTTGGTCAGCCTGCATCTTACGGCCCACCACCCTAAAGGTGTTGGCCACAGGGTTGTGGTAGATCTGGACCCTGCTGAAGGCTTGGCCCCCGGACCCGGCCGGAACCCAACGCTTGTTGGCATCATCGTACAGCATGACCGTGGCCCGTGCCTGGCAGATACCGGACTCACTGGCAAATAGGGGCAGGAAGGGGAGATATGAGGTGGTAGAAGTTAGAGATGGGTGAAAGAGGAATATAATGGGGGAACAGTGAGAAAAGATGGAGAGACAAAATGTATGTCAAAGTGAAGGGAGAGGTGCATAAGAAAGAATGAGGAGAAGAGGTAGAGATGAAGACACTTTATTTATTTAAATGGCAAATTTACTTTTTAGTTTTAACAGGCAAGGGAAATGGCACAACGTTTTTGTACAATTAAGTACGCAAAGAAGACAGTAAAGTTGATTTGATTTCAAGCAGCATATTAACGTAGCATCCCATCCACTCCATTTGCGAGTGAGGTATAGACTAGAGCATCAACATACATTATATACATGTAAAGCCTCATGTATGGTTCATACAGACTACAAACACTACTTTGACATTCTATATACCGCTGCTGAAGCTAACTGGTTTTATTGTATGTTCAGCTAGTGCAAACTTATGGTTAATGTGTGATCTATGATCTCAGCACAGTGTGGACAGCGTGAAAAAAGCTCTTCAATAGATTTGTCTTAGGTTGGTCAAATCTAAAATTGTTGAGAAAGGGCTCTCTGGCAACTTCCTGATGTCATTACTGCCTAATATGGAGTGGAACAACCTGACCCGAGTCTGAATTGAAATGCAAATGCACAAAAGCAACACATGAAACACTCACATACAGAAACATAAGTATCATGCAAGCTAAAGAACACACATAAAATATGACAAAAGTAAAACACAAAAGCATTGCAATACAGCACTACAATTCAGTAGCTATTGACATATTGTAAATTAGTCTATTTGCTTGACCAAAGTGAAACGTTTCTCTGATATACAGAGTTGTAATACACAATTACATTATGGCATAAGCATGTGCTCGAAGCCCACTATTTTCACCTCACTTTTGTTTGTCTTTTCTTTACAAATTGCTGTCACTATAGGCCTACAGCTTGAAAAGTAGAACAAAGAGAGTATTTACTAACTTTCAACTAAAATGCATTCTATTTGAGCAGCAGTAGATCAAAAGTGAAATATGAAACGGCAAAACGTGTTCCGTATTACACTAAGGTAGAGGGTGTAGATTCGCTAACATTCTTCACCAGGTTGACAATGCAGCATGGCACTGGACTGGATGTCACAACCTATACTTACCCCATGTCTTCTGTGGGCCTACTAGAATGCCAAATCTTACAGCACTACAGCCTACTTTTTTTAACACTGCCCATTAGCTTTTTCCTATTACTTTGAACGGCGTATTCCTTCCTCACTTGCTCTTTCTTGAGAATTAAATGTTGTCTTCTTTTCCTCCTCCCCACATCCGTATCTCATTCTGCATTGCTTCACACTAACCACCTTAACCTTCCTTTTGTCTCACTCTGTTATAATATTTCTTCATGTCATCCTCCCACTCTATTCTAATTTAATCTTCATGCTCCCATTTTTTTATTGAACACACATCCATTTGCTCACTCCTTACAGCAACTCGTTCTCTGTGTCACATTCTATTCCTATCTTTCTGGTTGTTGTGTCTGTATGTATGAAGACTAAAGAGCTTTGTTTGTTTATAGAACACATGGTTCTGTTATAACTCTGGCTCGGCCTGAGCATGCTGGTAGGCAAGAAACTGTGAAGCGAGCTTCTATGTCAATATTTTACAAATAATAGATATATACTCACTCACACAACTTCAAACACACACACACACACACACACACACACACACACACACACACACACACGCACACACACAAATCTTGCATCTATAAATAAACTGGCGCTATCCTCCAGTTAGTACCCCGGAGAGTAGCACGCAGTTACACTTGTGTCCAAAACAGCGGTGACATTAACATTTAGTTTCTCTACACTTTTTATTTTATTTTTGAAACTAGTAAATGGCTTGCTACCTAGTGTTGCATTTTCTTGAATGTCGATTGATTGAGTGCAAGGCCAACTGCATGGGTCCAGGAACAGAGAGAGAGAGAGAGAGAGTATAAGCTTATCATTGCATTCACACGCTTTGGTTGCTTTGTTTCTTTTTAAGGGCAGACAGGAAATGGGCACACCAGGGCAGCCAAAACCCTCACAAACATGAAAGAAACTAAGCAGACAAAGACAGATGACACAGTGCACACAGAGTCATCCAAACATACCCTGCTTTAACAGACACTTTTATACCGTCAGACATTATCCTGAATGGTGTCTAGCAGCCTAACTTGATTGGTTGACAGACAATCAGACAGACAGTCATATGTTGGCTACAAACATACAGTGTACAAGATTATAGTTTAAAAAGCTATTGGAGACATCAGATAACTGTGGGCTATGCTAGGCTGAGCATGTGTTGATGAGATTAGGTTATTCAATAATGTATTGGTAGTACCATTTCTTTAGTTAAAACCCTTTGTAGCTTCCCGGAGGGACTGCAATCAGTGTTATCAAGAGTTTTGTTCAGCTTGAGTGAAGGTTGACTGACTGTGTTCTGTTCTGTAACTGACTTGTCAAAGTTAGTCAAATATGTGCATAGAAAATCAGATCACACAGACCACATCTACATCCGGTATCAACAAAGGCAGGTAGAGCAGTGCTACAAAGAAACACTTATTTGGTCAATTTTATAATTACAGCTAACTGCCTAGTTCATGGGACATCCAAGTTTGTCTATTGCTTCTGTGCTTTATCCGTTGCTCTGTTCCATTTACTATTACTTGTGCCAGGAAATTACAGTATGTCAAAAGAAACAACATGCAATGTATGAAGAAACATATAACAAACGACTAAGAAAACTATTTGAAACAGTGTGTGCTTTGCCCTATATGCTACTCTGTCCTAGAGTTATCCAGCTACAGCACTAAAAGTGAAGAGAGGAAGCCATATACACTATTCTCTTGGCTCTGAAAAGCAGAAACTGTCAAGACTAAGTCAAGCTGATGCCTTAGTATGGAGCCTAAAAGTTGCTTCAGCTGTTACCTTTATCAATCCCTCTGCAGATCTAGGCTACTCAACTGTACAATGCAAATACTTGCTTGCAGTATCCTGGACCCGTGAAATTAACGCAAGATTCCCTTTACTGTAATGAGATAAAAAGCAGGCTCTTTTGTTTGAATATAGTCAAAATCTTTATTTACTCAATTGCGATAGCTAACCGGGTGGGGCCAGCAATAAACTAGAATATGAAGTCCCACGTTAAAATGCTAGATGTCAGTCGTGTGCTGTTGCAAGAATTGTGACAAAACCCTGAGTCGCTTACTGCGTGCTCATGTCTTATTGTGCCTTAGTTTGGACCGCAATTTGCTGCAAGACTCCCCAGCTCACTAAAATAGTAGGCTATGTTCATATCCGTTTATATGTCACAGAAGCCTCTACTTCATCTCTAGCCATTTCTCCTTGTCTGTCTTGATATGAAAGCCAATGAGTCCCCAATCAAAGCAACAATTTAAAGAGCCTGATGAAATCTGGACATAATTTCTACTGCAGTTTTTCAGCACTTTTCGTGTATAAAATACGGAACTACTCAGGACTCAGAGAATCATGAGCCGGCCGACTTCTCACTATGGGCTAGTGTGGTTTGTGGTCAGAAAATCGAGTTAGCGACTTAAAATATTTTAATTCACTTATTTTAATTCAATTGCATTGTGTAGGCCTCGTAATTGGCACATTTTAATTAATTATACAATGTTATTGAAAATACAAATATAAGCAAAACAAAGGAATATATGAAAATAAAGAAGAAGATGAAAACAAACGAACGAATGGGTCTTTCCTCAAAACAAAAATGTATCCTACAACTTGCTGGTTAAACAGAAAATCATTTCAATGGAATGCAAGCTTGAAGTATACAAGCAATATAGCCTAGCATACAGTACCATAATCTCTTCAAGGCTATACAGTAGCCTATTCTCCCCCTTTGAGAAAAGTAGTAGCCTACAGCCTACCTCTTTAGCAATAAGATGTGCAAGCATGGTGCATAGGTGGAACAATTTAAACACTGTACTGATACAGTAGACAGTCATATTTTATTTTTCACTTGCACTATGCACAATTCTACATATTACTGGTATCCTGTACCAAATCCGATTTTGTCTTCAATAAATCACTGGCAAGTACCCTTTGTTATGAACTGTCAATAGCAGAGCGTAGAAAGCTGGACTGCTGCTTAGATCTTATCATTAAATAAATACTCGTGAAAATAAACAGTCGTTTGTGCCGAAGCTACATTGCAACATTTATGTATCTAAACAGAACGTTCCTAAATCAGATTTTCACGCCCTTACCTCATTGTTCGGCTGGGCTACGAATCCCTCTGTTTCAGACGAAATATTTGGTCTAGGATCGAAGGACGTCTTAAAAAAGTAGAAAACATAGATAAAACAATTGGATAGTTAAAAAACACACATGCACTAATCTGACACCCAAATAGGGCTGTGCTCAATTGCGCGGAATGTAATGGACTGCATACACAGAACGACAATTTCCTGGTTCAAGGGGAGGGGGCATTGGTTACTGTAAACAGACCCATGTCCAAATCATTTCGCTCTTTACTTTACTCATACCATGGACGCGGCTAATTATATTTCATAGAAACATGTGCTTATCCAATTATCAAAGTCCAAAATTATCTTAAGAATGAATAGGAAAATATGGTATGAGGTGGGAATGTCGGTCAACCAAAATAACTTTTAATTTGAGATAAAAAAAAGAAAACAATGCACTCGTAAAAAAATGCCACGTTTTTTACACAAAACAATAAATTCTTACATTTCCAGCAGGTCTAAATAGTGAAAACAAACAGTAAGAGTACTTTTTCACTAGAGGGCATTAGAAAACTTCAAACACAGCAGTCCAAGGTATTAGAAAAACGGCATGGCAACAAAATTATCACTGGTTTGGTCTTGACGGATGACCACGCAGAGTTTAAAGACAACAACGCTTGCTATATCATGTATTATTTATTAAAAACCCAAGTAAAAGTGTGAAAAATACAAGCAATAAAAAAACACCCGCAGTTTTACAGTCAATTAACAACATGTGAGATCGCAATGGATTGACAAATGCAAATCTAAGCAGGACCATGTGCACATGGTACACAACTTTAAACTTGGAGGACAAGATATACCCAACTAATAGAGATTCCTGGTTTTAGAAATCAGTCTCTTTCTAAAGCATTGGCTGAATTCTGTTGAAGTCATAGGTTTTATATCTGGATACAACTTATATAGGTTTTATTTTAAAGTTAACCTGTTTGATTGCACTAAATTATTTGTCCCACACTGATTTCCTCAAACCATTGTGACAATTTTTTGATAACCACTTTGATTTGTTTATGTAAATACATAAGGAATCTGCATGGATCGTAACTATACATTAGAAAATTATGTTGATGGGGTCTTATTTAAAATAAAATAAAAATACTAAAACCATCAACAACTACTTTTCTTAGAGCAGTATGGTAGCTGTTTATTTCCCTGTGATGAGAGGGTTCTTTAGAACAACAATGACAGAGTCTCCTCTTAGGAACATTTTTGAGATGTAGCGGTCTTTGTTCACAGGCTTTGACTTCTTCTTGCCCTTGCCACTCTTTGGAACTTCCGTCCACATCTCCTTTACGTTCTCCAACACCATGTTGCAGTGCCTGGTTAGAGGACAGAAGCCAACCAATCATAATGGTTCACAAAAAAAAAAATAATGTTTGCAATTTAAAAAAGTATACTCAGCAATAACATACACCAGAAAAAGTTTTTAATTAAGCAAGCTCTGCATCCATCATGGGATTGATAGTCATGTTTGGGTGAAAATGTTTCTGAATACCTATCAAAGGCTTTCACGCGTCCCAGCAGCTTCTTGTTGTTGCGACAATTGATAAGGACTTGAGTGTTGCTTTTTACAGATTGTGTAAGCACAGACAATGGTCCCGTATTGAATTCCTCCTCCTCTCTTTTCTGCAGCTCCTCTGGAGTCATTTCAGACTTGGGCTTATTTAGTAGACTCCTACAAAAAAAAAATACACACAAAAAACACAATTAAAGAGGTAGGCCTGCACTACGTCACGAACGTAAATCAAGCTATCAAACGCGGAAACTAACGTAAGGCCAACGTTTCGTATTAAGTTATCTAAAGTAAAAAATAATAATGGAACTATGTTGACTGCAGGAAAGGCTTTCAACAATTACAGCAGCATCTGAAACGCTTTATTCAATTTCAACCTTATTGTAATTGGAGTAACTAGCCCGCGTAGTCACGTTACACCATTGCGCGCACGTTAGTGCTAGCTAGCTAGCTTATTTATGCCATACCTCTCCCGTTTATAACCTTTATGCCAAATGTGTAGATTCGCAAACAAATTTTGAACACTTGAATTACTTCAACGTTGAACGTTTCTTAAACAAGGTTAAATAACATAAAATTAGCATACAGTTTTACTTACATATTGGTAGAGTATTTGTAGAAACAAGCATAGACGAGTGACTGTTTCCGGAGGAAAGGGCAAGCTCTCATAGGCTAAATCGCATTCGCAGAGTAATGTGCAACAGCACCATCTAGCGGGGAATTTACCTTGCAAATGCTTTTTCGTTTTCATTTTCAGTCATTTTTGCATTATTCAATAGGCTCAATCACAACCTCCTACTCGCGTGCACGCACACGCACATTCTAATGGCACACACGCTCACACACACACACACGCACACGCACACAGACACACGAAAACTGTTCTCTCAGAGAGAAAGGTGTGACACACATCCCATATGCATGTAAACAAAAAATATCTCCGTCGTGTTCAGACTTGTCAGCTTTACTTGACTCAAGTACATTCATGTGTTTATGTCATGCCAAGTTTACGTTAACTTTGCGAAGTTCAAGAGAATAGTGTTGAACGTTATCAGTTGCCCTTTTTGCATATCTAAATGTATTTTAGACAAAGGCAGCGACAGTTATTCACTATCATTTAGAAGATACTAGCCTTGACTCCAAATTAGAACTTTTCCCATATTTTGCTTACAAAGCATTTAAAAAACCTTGGGTTTGTTCACAACATTCTTAATGCTAGAAGCACTTGACAGATTTGTATTTAAAATAATACAATTGTTAAAGCAAGTTGGTTCTCATTAGGCCACATAATACCAGTTTCACCTTATTTTACTTGATAGGCTCTACATTGAGGATTGAGCAATATTTTTTAATCCTCAGTGTGCAGAAAAAAAAATCTATCAGTTAGTACTTTTTATAGGATTTATCGTTAACTTTCAGAATTTGAGTAAAACAGTGTTTAAAGAGTTTTACATTGTTTTTGAAAGAGCTAACAAACAGTTACACACAGATTCAAATTTGGCATATAGGGAGTTTAACTGACATAGATAGATCGATGTAGAAATTAAGATCTAGCATTGCATTCCAATGGTCATGAGGCAATATTGCAGGAACAACACAAAGGAAATTACTCTTGTAACAATGTAGGTTGGAAACATTTGGACTGTCAAATAAGTCAAACATCTGAAATGTAGCTTGTACATTTATTGTTATTAGATTGATGTATCATTATACATACATTATAATATATATTATAACTGTTCAGAAAGTTTTTATTCTTAGAAAGTTAAATCACAGAATGTGTTAAAATCGGAGAGCGATTTTTTAACTAAACACTTGAAAAGTGTTAATTTTAAAACTGTCTGAGTATATAACACTTATTTGCTCTATGGTGTCCTGAGTCCAGACCTTTTCTGTGTGGTGTGGAGAACCTCCAGTAATTTACATGCTGCATATGGAAATCAATGCTACTCAACCTGTTATTTGCATACAGTTACAGCGCAGCTCCGGAGGACAACAGGACACAGTACAGTCAACAGTTTCCATTCTGAATGACCTCCAATAATATCCACAGTCCGTATATGGCTTCTACTGTTCCACCTGAATATGGGTGTTATGAGTACCAATAATAAATCGGTGTCAATCGCCTAAAATGACTCAAACATTGCTGTAAATGTAGTGTACAGCCATGGCAGCGTCAGAAGTAACACAACCCTTATGAAGAACTGATTGTATTACACACTGACCCAAAATGACATGGTGGAGCGAGCAGTTGAAATCTGCCAAAAACCTTTGTAACTTTCTATTTCCTTTCAATGCATTGTTACGTTCCTCGAGTGACCTCTATGGTATTTGCATGATGGGGTTTTGTTTCTTGCTGCAGCTGTATTTGACATGCAGAGTCGAGTGAAATGAGCCGCACACTGTTCTGCCCCCCACCCCTACTCTTTTTCTTTCTCTCTCAACGTGCACCCTGGACATTAGGGCTTGGTACGACAAACTAATATACACCAGCCATTTGGGAACACAAAACTTTGAGCGATTAGAACTGGCTTCCTATTTAGCATTCACTTGTCCCTATGTTCAAACTCGTGGTTTTAAAAGCAACTTGCCGTTAAACGTCCCAATTGGCTTATGTTAACTGTGAAGGCGAAGGATGACAAACATTGCAACCCTTGCACTGGATTTGAATCACTTTTGTTGATTTTTTTAAGAGGCAGCGGTAAACCCACCAAACAATAAAAGCAGACACAGGGAAAAATATGACAAAAAGGGCTTATTTCCAATAGCAGTTCAGGTAGACTGTGGCTCCTGTGTGCGTGCTCCTGTTACTCAGACAGTGCCCTCTGTCCAGGTCTGCTGGGACTGTATTTGCATAATGAAGTCCAGTTGAATGAGACAGTCCTAGGTTCTCACTGCCTTCCATGCAAAATAAGTGGGGGACCAGTTAAAGTGGTGCATGCGCACAGTCAACACAGGTGTTCTCCAGTCAAAACACACCCCTCCTCCCTCTAACCAACATCATTCTTCCCAGAGAGTGTTATGGAAATGAGAGCTGTGATTTCCTTGGGCTACCTGGATGGAGGTTGCTGTGGGTTTAGGAGGGTGGAGGGAGGAACTGTGGAAAGGTAAGATAATCCCTGGATAGTTGGCCTGTCACATGTGATGGTCCATCAGAGTATGAGGGCATTAGACTGATACGGTCAGGTGTAGGAGGATTCACTGGGCAAAACAAGAACTAGCAGTTGTAAAAGAAGAAGAAAATGCCAAGATCTTTCCTAGTGAAGAAGAAACAGGGGGCATGCGGAGGATGGAGATGGAAAGACTCAGAGCCCTCTCAACTCCAGTTAAAAGAAGAAAGCCAAAGAGGTCAGATTTACAATGTTTTGAATGTTTGTTGACTGATTTATGACATGGTCTTAGTCTCCTAGTTTCAGCCGATTACCGCTGTATGAGTAATATATATATCTATATCTACTGTATATATATATATATATATATATATTTATATATACTGTGTATATACTGTATATATATGTGTGTGTGTGTCTGTGTGTGTGTGTGTGTGTGTGTGTGTGTGTGTGTGTGTGTGCGCAGTACTGTGCAAAGGTTTTAAGCTGTTGGGATTTTTTTTAGCAGTTAATGAAATACAAAGAGAGTGAAACGAAAATCTATATCAAATCACTATTTAGTGTGCCCATCCTTTACCTTCAAAACAGCCTCCCCTGCCTAAAACATATGCACAGGACTGCATATATACATTCAACAATGTTAGTATTTTCTGTAAACATCAGACATAACTTTAGTTGTCATATTTATTGATAACACTGACTGGTTGTTGCTCATTTATGAGATTTTAGAAGTAGATTATAGTAGTAGGCTAATTCTGCACAGTGACGGACGTGTGCCTTTTCATTTAAAATTTCCAGGGAGTGGGGATGCTGTGGTGCAGTCAGTTATCTGCTCAGCCCCCCTTAAACCTGCCATTCATCCCCAGTCGTTAACCCCCTCAGGACCAGAGTCCAGAGGGGTTGCTGTGCCCGGGTCAGCATCAGAGACTGACACAGGGCGTGGTTGGCCCACTCTACTGCCTCAGACATTGGCTCAGGCCCACTACTACCACCATAATAACCCCCTTGAAATGACTACCAGAGCCAAGGTGAAGGCAAACGACAGCACAATTACATCAACTCACAATACCACTGACATTGCGTGCTAAATAGAAGATGCTTGTTGGTTTGGTAACATTTAACGATGATTTATCTCTCTCACGGTAGCCCCGTCCACGTCTGCCTCTCAGCTCAGGGGACTTCCTTTGTTCCGTGTGCCACAAGATGTTCCCCCTGCAGCGAATGTTGACGCGTCACCTCAAGTGCCACAGCATGGTGAAGAGACACCCCTGTAGGTACTGTGGGAAGGGCTTCAATGACACCTTTGACCTCAAGCGGCACATGCGCACGCACACAGGTAAGGACAGAAACAGCTAGCACGGCGTGTCACATACTTGGCCAGTTAGACATTCCCAATAATGTTCAGTTGCCGGTCCTCTTGTGTGAGCAGGGCGCTGAGTGAGCCCCATCATTGACTGCGTCTGACTATTCCCGTGTGTCTCCGGCTGCAGGCATTCGTCCCTACAGGTGTGAGCTGTGTGAAAAGGCCTTCACCCAGCGTTGCTCCCTCGAGTCCCACATGAGGAAGATCCACGGTGTCAGCCAGCAATACGCCTATCGCCAGCGTCGCTCCAAGATCTTTGTGTGCGAGGACTGTGGCTTCACCTCCAACCGACCTGATGAATACTTCCTCCATGTACGCCAGTGCCATCCTGGAAGCCCCGCCCTGCGACGCTACTACCGCCGCCAAGCCCACGAAAGTACCACTGGCATTCCAACTGAACACAAGCTGAGCCCCTTTATATTATATCCTACGCCTGGGTACTATATGTGAGACTGCTTTGAGAATGTATTATTGTTTGTCAAATATACTTTTATAACTGTGTATTAAAATTATGCGTGCACTACAGTACATGTTCGGAACTTTGAATCAACAATTTGTGTGTGAAACACAGGTTGCAGGAAGACATTTTATAGCTCTCTCCAATCTTTTTACCAAAATGTGTATTCTGAAGATGTAATGGCCATGGTCAAGAAATGTCAAAAGTCATCCGCAAATGTTTTATTATAATTTTTTAGTGGAACAGACCCAGCCCATAGGGGCCTTTTCATGGAAACCATGCTATTATTTATGGAGAAGAGCAAGACTGATAAATCATCACTCAAATGTAGCCTTGATCTTTTTTAAAAGGGCAATACATCATTTATTTTCTGTAAACACAAAAAAAAAAAAAAATGAAATTGACACCCGTATAATAGTGTTCAATCGCAAAGATATATATCCATGACATATCTAGTGTTTAGTGAGATTATTGTTTCCAATAAATGTTTACAGTTTCTGTAACTGATGGCCAACAAAAATGAAATGACAATGAAGGCTTTTCAAGAAGCCATTGTGAGCAATGTGCCTGTCTCCGTGCACAAAATGATATTCCAATATTCATGTTGTAGCCTACAATTTTCATAATAATAGTAAAACACATTTACTCTTATTTACCTGCTCTATTTGACCAAGTCCAGTCTCTATTTTCTCCAATTTCACTCGGCAACGAATTATTTCAAACTTTCAGCAGAGACAACCAGTGTTCCTTACATACAGCAAGGATATTGTCCAAAACCATTTGCCATCAAATCACTCTTTTCATGCAGAGCCATATATTTTACATCCCTTTAAACTTGTAGCTAACTGTTAACACGTGCTGTGGTGCCCAAGTGCAACCCAGGAACGACTGCATCCAGTAGTTGTGATCTAGATTAATTCAAAGACACTTCTACTAAGCATGTCTAGTGCAACACAAACCAAGTGCAATCCACTCCTAGATGCAAAAACACAAACAACAAGGTACACTTGTATCAAAGGATCACTTTAACAGTGAAACGTGTAACAATCAATTGCATGCGGATGGATTTCATTGGCTCCGGCATGTGTCCCTCAAACAATCTTCTTTGGTTGCCTATGGTGCTGCCAGACAGACCTCACCATCCTTTTTTCATGGTGAATTAAAGACAGTGTGTGTGGAGAACCTCTCTGACAACAGGCAGTCAGGCAGAAACAATGTCTTTAAAAATCTGCCGTTTTCCCATTCTTTGGGTCAGTCTTGAACTTACGTCCTTTGGACAGCTCCTCTAGTGCACACATCCACATTCCCACTGGACCATGGAACAAAGAGACTAACCTGAAGTGCTACACCCACTGTGGGTCAAAACAACACCGATCCAAAACGCTGGTGTGACCTCAGAGAAAGGCTAACAGTCTCCTCTAATAGGATAGGTACGGTCGGTAGCGCAGAGGGCTCATCACGAGATCTCCGTGCACCAGTGTCTGCCCCAGGCTAGAAGTTCTCCCCCCTCTGCACACACCAACAGGTACGACTCACTCCTCACCTGCGGCAGGTGCACCTAGGAGAGAGGAGCAGTGCCAGAGGGTGAGAAAGAGCACATCATAGCCAATAAGGGGAGGAGGAAGGAGAAGGAGACAGGGCGGAAATGGGAGGGATAAGAGAGTGAGGGATTAAGTAAAACAAATATATCACATATGTGATAAACAGAGGTACGTGGAGACATTTCATTATCAGTCGGACATATATGTGTTTCTCTGGACCACTCTGCTTACCCTGTGAAACAGCAACAAGTGGCGGAGTAGAGGAATCACCAGCGGGTAATGGCAGGCAGGGGGCGCTCTCTCCCTCTGCAAACAAGCCACAGCCATATGAGGACCCATGTGAAACCGAGTCAGCTCAGCTTGGCAGGAACATAAATAGAGGTTGGCGGTGAGTGTTGGAGACATAAAATAAGGACCCCCTCTGTTTCATGGCTCTCTACACCTTTATCTCCATGGCACATAAACGTACATTATCTGTGTATCCTCTCTAGGGGTGTGGGGGGTACTTAAACTGTGAATCACCCACGACGAGCTGGGCCGTCAAACAAGTTATGTGACCTGAAACGTGACATTTTGGCCCTCTCGGGCCAAGAAAGACAGGAAGCTAAAGGCAGCGAATGTGAAAGAGTAAGGATAGGCTTACATCCCCTGTGGGGTCCAGACAGTGGGCAGGCAGAGAAAGAGTCGACGGCCAGACACTCAACTCTGCGACTGAGGGGGAGAGAGAAGCACATTAGAGCCAGTGGTGGAGCCGTGCCGTTTGCAGCCTCTGACTGGGTGCGCAGCTGACCACGAGACAACAAATAAACCATGTGATAAGGATGCGGTGCTGGAGGGGGGGGGGGGGGTTCCTTGCATGAGGGAACAGTGTACAGAGGGTGAAAGAGTGAAATAGAGTGATGGAAATCAGCACATTAGTATCACTGTGTGGTTTGTCGTTTGCATCTGAAGTGCTACTGGCGTGCTATGGGAATTGATATTCATATGTCTCCATGGGCATTCTCCATTGGTTTCCTATTATGGAGCCCCGGTCTCTATGTTAGTTATGAGGTGGTAGATGTTCTTGTCTTCTGAACAGCTGGAAGGCCCCCTTAATAACAGCATCTTTAAAAAGGCCCTCTATTGATTTATGGAAAGTGATGTGTGCATACCAGAGCTATTCTTAGAAGGGATATTTATTGCCATGCTCTTGCCACTGGGTCCAACATAAGCAGATGCTGCTCATGCTATGCTGCTCACTGTTTACCCAGGCTGGCTGGTTTTCTTTGGAAGGACCACCACTTCACACTCATGTTGCTCTTTGAAACAGTGGGCGCTACAGCAATGCCAGGGCACATGGATGCCTATGTAATGAGGTGTTACTCAACAATTCTTGGCCTTCTCGCTACAGTTTAAGAGAAGGTGTTCAAATGTTGTTAATAAGTGAGCTATGCTGAGAGGACCAGGTCTAAATACCTCTGGACTTGGCTTTAGTTCCTTAGAGTCCCACTTTTGAACAAACTATTTTGGTTTATTGATGCAGTCATCAACTTCTATCATAAAATAACATTTAGTTTTTTCTTCTTCTGTCAACTCACATAACGGCATACAAACACATTTTCTGATTATAATTAGAATATGTGATGATGAGTACCATTTGTTCTAAGAAAATAAAGTAAAAACAGGATTATAAATGGTATTATAGTATAAACGTTCGTTTTGTGTGACATCACATCTGGAACAGCTTACCTTAGGATAAGAATGTGGGAAGAGGGGATAAAGAAATATGAGGTGTGAGTGTTGGATCCTTGCCTGTCTCTTTTGGGGTCCTTAATTCCATGATCTCTGCTTTAAGTCTCTCCATCTCACTTTCTAGCTCTCCATTCCTCCTTTCTGCTTCCTGTAAACGCCTGCCGAGTAAAGGGAAAACACAATGTGTGGCAAAGGTTCACCCGGAAATGTATGTGTGTCATGATACAATAATATTGCCCTCTACCTGTGCAAATCCTCATCACATCGGGACATTTGGTCTGTCTCCTCATCCTCCTCTTCAGTCGTGGTGTGAGTGGAGGCTGTAGTACCCTGGTCCAGAGGCAGGGGGAGCTCCAGCAAGGCCGGAAGGTCGTCTGGTAGGCTGCCTTGAAGCTGCCACACTTGACTCTGAAACCCATGCCACACCCCCTCAGTCATCAGACACAGCATGGTCAGGCAAATGTATACCGACCGACCAGAAACATACGATAGCATAGCAGCAGTTGGTAGCATCACTAACATACCTCTGGCACAGCCTACACATGCCTCACACACAGGAGAGCATTCGCTTCGGAAGCCGGCTGCATTTGTGCCACAGCTGATAGACATATTAGGCATGAGGTCTAGCTGGCAAATGTATTTGTTGATTTAACACAAGGATAGGCTGCTGTTGACTGTTGAATCAATGTGCCATTTTTAGCTTAAGCCAAGTGTCTTGGGATTCGCTCTGAGGTCTTTAGGGTTCATGAATAACCTACCAGTTTCTCTGGAAAATGGAGGAGTTCGCACTCCCTGTGATGGTCAATCTCCATCATGATGTCTCGACTGCGGTCTATAGCACCCGTCTGCCTGTAACAGATGGACGGAAACGTTTAACAGTGACCCGTGAAGGACCCGGTTCAAATTGTGACACGTTGCGTATGTCTAGTACTTTAAATTGACCTGGTAGCTGTGTAGGAGTATCCAACAAAAGCCAAGTGCACTCCGACTGGAGCCCTGTCCATCACATCGGAGAGCGTCTCCTGTAAGACAGAACACAGATGTTCGTACAAGTCCTATCATTTGCATCAATCATGATGATAATAACAAAATTCCTCTGGATATCATACATATTTGATAGCCTTTTCAGCCCTGTAACAGTTACCATATCACTCAGGAAGTCGTCGAGAACATCGAAGTTTGATGTATCCGTGGAGTTGGACACCTCCGGCTGGAAGGGAGCGGGCAGCTCGTGCAGGGAGCTCCAGTCGAGCCCACTGAAGAAGGGCAGGCCCCTGAAGTTGCTGGAGCCCTTGCCCCCCATACGGGCGCTCCTCTCGCAGATCAGGCCTGTGATGAAGGCGCGAGCCTGCTCGGAGATCTCCGGTCCCGCGGCGGGGAACTCAAAGTGCTCCTGGGGATCGTCCAGGACACACACCGTTTCGGCTGTTACCACACACACTTTACAGAGAGGGTTTACATGGTTCAATTCTCCCTTGTCTTTCATGTTTCTATATTACAATCACTGGATCTGCTGACTGAGTACTCAGCCACCCTGAGTATATTCTCCACCCCCCCATTTGCCCCCGGACCTCAAAGTGGATGATCTTGGAGTAGGTCTCTGTGATAGACTCGGCGTAGAAGGGCGTGGTCCCCAGGAGCATCTCGTAGGCACAGATCCCCAGGGCCCACCAGTCACACTCGCGGCCGTAGCCGCCCCCTCCCTCCACCGCACGCAGGATCTCAGGGGACAGGTAGTCGGGGGTGCCCACCGCCAGCGAGGAGTGCACCTGCCCCAAAAACGCAGACGGTCAAAAACATCGAACTACCACTTTTTTGAAGCAAGAGCATTTGTGTGGCTATTTCACATGTTGTTATTGATACGACAATCCTGTCAGTGAGTCTGTGGACCACGGTGTCCCCCCTCACCATGCCATCCTCCTGGACCCGGAGGCAGGAGCCAAAGTCGCCCAGTCTGACGTGGCCCTCCGCCGTCAGCAGGATGTTGTCAGGCTTTATGTCTCTGCCAGGGACAAGCACAACCGGTTGCACAGTCTGTTCAATGGCTGTTTACTTTGTCAGACTTCTCCGGGTGACTTTATTCGTACTCTGTATTTATCTTGTGGTCGTTGGTGACGTTGAGTAGGTCATACCTGTGCACGTAGCCCAGTCTGTGGACGGAGTCGATGGCCATGATCATCTCCGCCAGGTAGAACTGGGCCATATCCTCGGGGATCCTGTCTCCAAACTTACTGAGCAGGGTCAGCAGGTCCCCACCCACGTAGTAGTCCATCACTAAGTACTGCACAGAGACACCAGTGACAGGGAGGGGTGAGCGCTTTAAACAATGGAGGAGGATGTGAGGAGAGGATGTGGAGAAGCCAGAGGGACGAGCGCCACGTCACCAAACCGGGGGCCTGTGTGACCTTCCGTTGGCCGTGTGTAGGCTCCTATACTCACCAGGTAGTTATCGTCCTGGAAGGCGTAGTGCAACTCGGTGATCCATCGCCGGTCGCCCTTTAAAAGAACCTCTCTCTCCTCCTGGAAACACGCTGTCTGCACGCCATCAATAAAAAAAAAAAGGCAGGGTAAACAGACAATATTTGAAACTCGCACGTTTTTTTTATACCTGCAGAAGAAGTCAGCGTGCTTACCTCTCCTCTGTTCAGCATGTCCCACTTGTTCATGATCTTCAGGGCGTACACCTGCTGGGTACTACGCATCCGCGCCACGGCCACCTGCAGTCACAGCAGGGCAGACAGTGAACCCCAGTCACGCCACAGGTCGCAGTCAACACGCCACCCCTCGTCTCCCCGGATCTCACCTCACTGAAGGTTCCCCGACCGATGACCTTCAGGATGTGGAAGTCGTCCCTCTTGATGCGGGTCTTCCTAACCTGCCGCACCAGGGGCTCCGCTGAGACGGGACGTAGAGAGAAGTAGAATGTGATTTACCCGTTACGAACACACGCACACACACACACACACACACACACATGTGCGAACACACACCGACACGCGGGCACACATGCTCACACCCACACGGTGACTCTGAGGAGGGGGCGCCGTAGACGGTGGAAGGCTCTGTGTTTGTTTATGTACATGGCGGTTGCCTACACACGGTGGTGAATAGGCCCCGGGCTATCCTGAATATGAGTCGTCCATTTCCTCTCTCCTGTCAAACAAACACTTCCAAGTGCCAAAGGTCACCCACCTCCCATGAAATATGCACAGCACTGCAACTGCCAAAACACGTATGTGTGAGAGACTGTGTCTGTAATAAAAAAAGGACACCATCTGTAGCAAACAGTTCCCCTTTAAGAGACAATCGGAAAACATGCCTGGGTGTGTGTGTCTAAGAATAGCCGCTACGATTTGGGACTTTTTAAAGGGAAGTCGTACAGGCCCTTGGTTTTATTATGTTCGACCAACCACCTCATCTTGTTCAGGGTGGAATGCCGACCAAGGCAACAGTGTAAACTGTTTTTAGTAGAGACAGAGAGAGAGAGAGAGAGAGGGAGAGAGAGGGAGAGAGAGAGAGAGAGAAAGAGAGAGAGAGAGAGAGAGAGAGAGAGAGAGAGAGAGAGAGAGAGAGAGAGAGAGAGAGAGAGAGAGAGAGAGAGAGAGAGAGAGAGAGAGAGAGAGCCAAGAACTAACAGACCCATTTGATGGCCTAATCCTCCCAGGCATCCTGCAGGAAAAACCAAATCCTGGGGCGTCCTTTCTTCCCTTCCTGCACTAGACCTCGACAATGGGGCAGTTTGGTTCGGTGACCTGTCACTGTCGCTGCCCCGTGACAGCTGTCCCCCGACAGACATGGCAGTGTGTACCCCATTCTATAGCCGCGCCATCCATTGATCGACAGCCAGCTTCTATAGCTTTTTCATCCATGTCAACACGGCTTTTCCCAGAGTGTGTGTCATTTTCTAAACTATCAATAAAAATGGAACAGGATAATGTTATCCAGCATAACTGTGTGGATGCGGTTGTGTTTTTGTATTCTGACGTACCAGAATGGATTTTAAAACTGATCCATAAAGTAATCCCACTACCATTTCATTGATCTACCGACTCTCTACCAGCAATACAATGTGGGTAGTGGTAGGAATCTGTATGAGGGCAGAAAACTGACTATTGTTTACCCGGTACATCTGTGTCCTGTCCATCGCTGACAGACTGCCTGCGTGGAAAATGAGAGTGTGTGTGTTCTTGTTTGTTTGACACTTTGTATGTGTTTTTTGTGCACAGAGTAGATGTGAGTGTGGTGCCACCAGCAGGCTCTCCCGGACAGTACCTGCCTTTGTTTATGCCAGCTCATCTACACCGGCAAGGGGCCAATCTTCTCACCAGCCTCATACATGGTCATGTCTACCCTGAGATGGATGGAGGGGCATCGCCACACAACGAGACAAGCTGTATCAAAGATCTTCTGTGGCGCGCCGCCCATAAGAAAAACACCACGCCCTAACAAAAAGTCCACGGTTCTAACAAACAGTCCTCACCATCAGCATTTGCTATAATGGATATTTTTGGGACGTACATTCTGTTAAAGCAGAGAAAGGGTCATGGTTTGTTCCTTTGAATGTTGACTCTGGCATTATCCCCACGTACCGTTTGTCCTGTTTGGAAGGCCATGTAGGGAGTGGCCACCCTAGCCACCCAGACAGGGGGAGAGGCAGAGAGGAAAGGAAGGATGGAAAGTGAACGCAGGGAAATAACACAATGTTATTGGAGGAAGCAGATTGCATTCGGAGAGAAAACACTGTCATACTCTCGTAGAACTTGACAATTCTGCGACCAGTGTTAGAAAAGGTCTCAGCTTCAACCTGGCATCGGCCCTTCAGAAGATAACTTGGCTGCTGAGCCACGGCGGAGTCCAACGCCTTTTCATCCCACTGGCAGTGCTAAGCCGGGATTTAAACGATCTCAGCACTCAGGCCTGGATAAGCCCAAGAACCCCCTCCATCACTGGTCAGCCGGCCAACTCAGACACTGGATACTCTGTTCTGGACAAGGCCGGACACATGCGACAGCTAAAAAAGGAAAGTCCCATCACTTGGACATGTGATCCCCTTTGCCACGGGACAAAACCCCCACAAATACTCTGCCCCCCCCCCCCCCCCCCCCCCCCCACACACACACACACACACACACTAATTGAAGCCACGCGCACTCATACGCAGTTAGACACCATGCATAGTTGTGAGCGTTCTAGAAAGCTGAGAAATGGGAGTCCATCCAAAGTTCAAAGGAACGCGGCCGCACAGCGGGAGACTAATTGAGTAAATATTGACCTAGCGATGGACGAGTGAACTGAAAGAGTAAAGGTGATGGAGAAGGGGGACGGAGGAACAGTGTGTACATTTGGAAAACAAAAAGGGAAAGGCAGGACACGTAACGGTGGCTGTGCTATAGCATGAGGAGCTGGCCACGTAATCTCCATACACAATGAGTCCAGTGGACCCAGCACAAGTCATTGAGCTCCACAAAGTACTTTGAGTACAACCAAGGGCTTAGTCAGCTAACGGTCCTGTGATGGGATTCACTCCGTCCTTTTTCGGCCTGCGTGTGCTTATTCATGTCTATGTGTTTGTGTGTGTGTGTGTGTGTGTGTGTGTGTGTGTGTGTGTGTATTTATGCACGTGTCCTCATCCAAACGTGTGTGTGTGTGTGTGTGTGCGTACAGGTTGTGGTTCCCTCAGTCCTCTGGAGTGTCCCTAACGCGGTTGAGAGACATGTGTTGGGCTTACATGACCTTGTGTTCGCTTTTACACGGTGACCAAACGGCGTTGTCACCGCTCCTCACTGATAGCACACAGCCTGACTCAGCGCACTGGATTTGGAGGTTACCCCTAACCACAGGTGGCTTGACTCACTTCCACAGGCCATTAGCATGGCGTAAACTAGGCTGCCCGAGTGTTTGGGTTGGTGCCTCAGGAATATTCCAACAGAAGATAACGTTGTGTGGATCTCAAAAACATACCCCACATTGGAAGTACAGCAGTAATGGTCAAGAAATCAATGTTGCTATGTAGACATGTCTCTATTATGTATTGTTTGAAAACCGTATCTTATTGTCAATAAAGGAAATAATAAAATAAAGGACTGCTAACCAAATACAGCCTCCGTGAATGATAACGTAAAATAAGTCAGCATGAATGGATTGAAACTGATACAAACATGCACACCGGCACACACACACACACACACACACACACACACACACACACACACACACACACACACACACACACACACACACACACACACACACACACACACACACACAGAGAGTTACTATATCATGGAAATCATAATAGACATGCAGTGACAACGCTACAAAAACCTCAGTTGAAGGATTCAGTGAGACTGGATTGTAAATGGGATGACACTGACCCCACTGCAGGAAGCCCGAGACGTACTTCTCCCTGGCGAGGGGGGACGATCTGAACTCCTGGTACACCCCCACCAGCAGGTCCAGCAAAGTCTGCAGCCCCACTGGCCCTGCTGTCTGGGGACTCTCTGCCAGCACTGGACTACCGGGCCCAGGATCCACCGACATGCTGCCCCAAGAAAGAGGGCCAGGCCTGGGTTCAGCTTCGCAGGGATTCCCTGGTGTCCATGAGGCCTGGGCTTGCGGTGGTGGAGCCTCCAGAAGTATAGCGTGGGTCCACTGTCAGGCAACTGAGGCTTCTTTTAGTGCACAGTTGCTCTGGTTAGGCTTAGTCCCCCTATTGTGTTTTGCCTCCCTTGGATCGCTCAATGTGAAGCCCCTTCTCTCCCTCTCTCTCTCTCTCTCTCTCTCTCTCTCTCTCTCTCCCTCTCTCTCTCTCTCTGTCTCTGTCTTTCACACAACGCAGACTCCTGCCCTCTATTTGCTACCTACCCTTATCTATTTAGTCATTGGTTTGAACTTATTTACAGCACATAGTCTGTGTGCGTGTGTGTGTGTGTGTGCGTGTGTGTTCTGCTTTCTATAATGTCCTTTGTCCTTTATGCACTCCAAAAAAAACAAAACTCAAATGACCAATGGTTTACCTGCTTGTTTGTCTTTGCCTGTCTTTCTCTCTCTCTTTCCTCTCATTCTTCCCTCCCCGTGGTTGTGCGGCGTCTGTCAAGCCTGCAGTTCCTCCAGCGATGTCTCCAGACCTTTTTTGGTGTGTCTCTCTTTCACCCTTTTCTCCCTCTCCTTTTGACAGTCACACACGCAGTCCTTTTCCCCAAAAGCGAACCGACCTCGTACTGTAACAGTAATGGAGAACCTGGTGAGGCTGCAGCAACAAGCAGGTTTCCCTAATCATTAACTGGTTCCTTGTTATTCAGTTCTTGTCTTCCCCTTTTTTTCGACGCGCCTCTGCCTTTGATGCCTTTCAAGTTCCCATACATGTTGTTGTCAGGGCTGGACCTAAATCACTTCATCTTGCTTGGTCATCTATTTCAGAGCTCAAATCGCCAGTTGCCAGCTTCTAATTCAGTTTGCAGACCTGCCGCAGACCCCCCCCCCCCGTTCTCTCTCTCTCTCTCTCTCTCTCTCCCCTCTCTCTCTCTCTCTCTCTCTCTCTCTCTCTCTCTCTCTCTCTCTCTCTCTCTCTCTCTCTCTCTCTCTCTCTCTCGTCAGCCTCAGGCCTCCTCCCTCACCTAGTCCTCTCCCTCCAAGTTCCCAAGCTCACTCTTTAGAGAGAAACCCAGTGGGGATCTTCTGTGCCCCCCCCCCCTGTGCTCAGTGGCTCTGAGAGTTGTCCACACTGTCTGTCCGGTCACCCATGTACGCTCCCTCTCTCTCTCTCTACTGTCTCTGTTGCTCATTGTGTCGCTCTGAACTGGGTACTCAGTGCCTTTTCCCTCCCTCCCTCCCTCCCTCCCTCCCCCTCCCTGTATCTCCTCCCAACTTTTCTGTTTGGACTTTTCCAGTGCGCTGCCCCTATTCCTCTCGTCCTCTGTTTATGAAAATATGAAAGCTCTGAATCTGCCACCACAAGTTCTCTATCTGTGTGACAACCCCCCCCCCCCCCGCCCCCCTCAACATTTTCGATCTGTTGGTGTCATAGTTTTCAAGGTTATGTCTAACCGTATTAAGCTGTTGACACCTTGCAAACTTGTGTTTTATGTAAGCATGAGTCTTGTAGCATAGGTCTGTGACTGATTGTCTGACCCTATGTAGGTGTGCCATGTACGTCAGTATTAGTCAACAATATTATGTGTGCGGTCGCATGTGTGCTCATAGCTTGGTGCATGCATACAAAAGTCAAATACTTGTCTTTCTGCCAGTGTCTATGAAGGCTAAAATGTATCTTTTATTTCAATGTCCCTCTCCTCTGTTTATAAAGCCTGTGGGTTGGTGTCAGTATGCCGGCCCCTAGGGAAGGGAATGTTTGTGTTGGGGAGCCCGCAGCGAAGCAGCCCGGTGCTGCCAGCGTCACAGGAATGTTTAGTGAAGGAAGTGGCGGCTGGGCCACGCCAGGGCACACAACACCCCGCTCCACCGCAGTGCCAAGCCCTACAACAGAGCAGGTTGAACACACATCATAACAGGACAAAGCACACAAACAATGTATATTTCGGTTCACAACGCTTCATCTTTAAACCTTTTTTTAGAAACACAGCTTCTGCACAATGGTTGCAATTTTTTTGATTCTAGCAAAGTGTTTGAGTTGTTGTCAGGTTTTGAAGGAGAAGGAGAAGGAGAGTCAGAAGATCCTGGCTTGTCGTACACTGTATATTTAGGCCACGTAGACCCAGTGTGCCGGAGGTATCACTCACATGAGATACAGTGCAGAAATAGAAGACCTATGCCTACGGAGGATCCTTCACTCCTGTGAATCGTATGTTCCACTTAGGCAATATAAGTTGAACATATATGCTGTCCCCAACCCGAGACCCACCATGTGTGATTGACTACACATGCGCTAGTGCCTCCCTGTGGTCAACTGTGAAATACATTATAACTGGTGGATTACAGGCTGCAGCGGAGCTCAAGTCACTCGTTGCTGACAGCTTGTGTCCTTCTCTGATCCTGGGATATCCCAGGATCCATGTGATCCTTCAAATAGGTTGCTCCAAAGACTGCATCGCCCATAACCCCCCTCTTAGCGATCTTTAACTAATATGGTTACAAATTTGGAGCACAAAATAATAAGCTAAATAAATGTACGTATATTGTCTTTAAAGTATGATGATAGGGGTCCCTCGGACAATGTTTTAGAAAATGCTCTACAAACCACAAAATTACATAAACATGTCAGTTACCTTATGACCTGCGTTCGTCGCTGCTTAGTTTCAAATTGGATGTGATGTTAATCCTGTCAGTTGGTAAATCTGGCTTGCGCATATTTGATTGCGTCAGTGTGAGAGGGATAGGGAAAGAAGAGAGGCAAAGCTGTCCAAAGAGAAACGGAATGATCCTAGTCCATTGAAAACGTGCGGGGGAAAAGAAAGGGGGGAAAAGCGCAGAAGGAGAAGATACATGGTTCTTTTGTCTCTTGGTTTATCTTGGTGTTTGTCGATCTGAGTCTGAGGACCTCAATTTGGACTACTTCTTACCTGGGAAGAGCAGACCAAACCAGTAGGTCCCAGTAGAGATGAGTTGCACCCCTGCCAACGGGGTCCTGCATGCCCCTCACAGGTAAGACTTTTGCAAGACCTGCAACTACGTCACCCACATCATCTAATGGGCCATTCAACAAGAGCATTGTTGCTTAGTATTTTTTACATACAGTACCAGTCAAAACTTTGGACGCACCTTTCCATTCACTTTGATGGGAAAGTGTGTCCAAACTTTTAACAGGTACTGTATATAGGACTAAATATTATGGATTTTAAAACGCAAGCAGATAATTTGTGTTATTATTGTTTATACCATTGAGTCAAAGACCATTCAAAATCAAAGCGTTACATTGAATTAAACTTAAATGAAATTGCACTTCCTAAACGGATTTTTTTTTTTACCTATATGGGCCTGTTGCAACTGCTGGGAGTTGGCAACAGTGTTGGCAATACCAAATGGGAATCAGGAATAATAAGTGAGAATTTCAAAGTTTTTGGTGCAGTTGATTGATTCAGAAAAACGTCTGCTTCTTCATCCCATATCGTTCCCACCCCCCTTCTACCTTTTCCAAACCTTTCTTCCTCTCATCCCCCTGTTACCAAAGGAGGTAAGGAATCATTGGGTGTGGAAGCTTCTTACGTCGTTATGGTCTTACTCTAAGATTAGAACCAGGAGAACCCATCCTCTGAACATGTTTACCCACTCCACCCGTCTGTCTTCGGAGCGTGTCACAGTTCAACATCCTCCCCGTTGACCCGACCTTTGTTTTTAATCTAGCCGAGGGATTCTTACTGATCTTAAAGTACATTTTATTGAGGGGAGATTATCCGTCTATGAACGGGGGAAATTGCGATCAGGATTGAGGTCAGATCATTTAAGGTCATTCGGGTCCATTTAGTCAGTATATTTAATGTACATTTTCACTGTGCCTCATTTCCTAAAATATTTATCAAGGTTGTAGGGATGTAATGTCAATAGAAATATTTTTTCTCCTTTATCAATTGAGAAATAAAATATGAATTTTTTATAGAAGATAATTTCCATAAATGACTACTTATGTATCTTGACTAAACTATTACAGCTACTAACATTATGGGTACAACTTAACCATCGACATTCCAATTTGACAATTTTTGCTTTATACTTATATACTTACAGCAGATGCATATCAGCAAAAATGCCATAATCCTCGTTTTAATTGGTATGCAGAGGCACATGTTTGTTCCACCATCACGTCCCCAGACCAAATTTAGGTGACACATGTTCTACCCAATCCCAGGGCAGTATGGGTAAAGGCACAGGGCTTGTGGGATTAGTCAAATTCTCATTTAGATGTGCTACAGCAGCGTGTCGTGGGATTGTCTGTAAGCTTCACAGGGTTAGGCTGCACGTGTCTCACGCTTGTGAATGCACTATAATCTTGTTCCACAGACATTGTGTCTTACAGTGTATTAGACTGTTGCTAGATCACTTTTGAGCTCGTACATGCAGGCACATTTCCTGTTGGTTTAGCGCTCAATAGTTATAACAATGATAATGAACAAACATGCCCCTCTCTGTCTGTCACGTTTAGTATGACATCTATCGTCAGTCCATCGGAATCAGAAGCCAAAGGAGAGATTCCAGTTCAGAGGAGAGGGAGCAGAGCCTATCAGGTACACACACACACACACAAACACACACAACCAAACGTACATATGCATGTATACTTTCTCTCACACATATACACATATATCTGTGTATACTCACACTCAAACACACACATAAACGTAGATATACATGTATACTCTCTCTCTCACACACATACACACACATACTGTAAGTGTATATACTCACACTGATTCACACGCACGCAAACTCTCTACTCCCCTGGCTTCCACCCATCCCAGATCTTCCCTGAGTCTCGCCCGCTGACCGACTCTGACTCAGACACCATCTGCGAGGAGATGGCCTACCGCAGGGAGCGGCTCCCATCCATAGTGGTGGAGCCCACGGAGCAGAGCGAGGTGGAGGGAGGGTTGCTGCACTGGGCCCTCCACCAGCGGAGGGGCGGGGACGAGGAGGACTCCCTCAACGAGAACAGCCTGGAGGGAGCGGCAGAGGGGGAGCAGCAGGAGGACACCAGCCAGGAGAATATGTGAGAAGGACTGGAGTTGGAGATATGCAATGTGAACCATGAAAACACAAGGGGGGGGGGAGTAATGACAATGTTAAATCTTGATTTCTCCTCTGTTTCAGCTCTGATATCAGGAAGAGCTCTATTGGGCCATCCCAGAGCCAACTGGACCTCTCTCGCCTCACTCCTCCCACTTCGCCCACCGCTCCGGAGGCAGTCCCGCCCTGCCAGAAGAACTGAGCCAATTGGAGAAGAGCACACAGAGACCCTCTACTGCAACTCCCTATGACATCACAGCAGTCCCTGGACCATGAGCACTTTATCCGTGGTATGTCTGACCAACACAGCAGGTCCATGTAATATGACCATGGTATAGGCCTTTTGCACGATTTATAAAAGTGCACGTGACCATTCAAAATGTCTTTACCGATAAAGTTATGGTGTCTTTTAAATGGAGCAAACATTCCCTTTGAGGGACTAGGACATATGTATAAATAGAGCATTCAACGCTATACCTTGGTTTCTGTTTATTATACACTGCTTTGTTGCTATGTGACTGCATGGAACAAGTAGCTTCAGAGAGAAATGTTCTTGTACAATAAACTTTTCCAGACTGAATATTTTCCTTCATGACGCACATCTCGCTCCTCCCCAAATTACAGAGTTTGATGAATGAGAAAATCAAAAATTTGCTAAACACGAGTGTGTGCACTACTGGATTGGACCCAAAATTGCTGTTAAGTTGGTTTAGCAAGGCGACAGCAGAGCTGCTATGGAACAAACAGCTCAAGGACTCATTAACGTAAAGTGCAGCACCATTATCTTCCTGGAAACAATGTATTAGTGACATTTATATATATATATATATATATATATATATATATATATATATATATATATATATATATATATATATATATTTGGATGTTACAAGCTGCCGGACAGCAGAGATAAATGGCATGAATTACTTATCTAAAAGCAGGAAAATAAAAACGTGTTTAGTTGTGATGCATAAGCCTTTTGCAGGCTTGCTTTCTGTACACCCCATGGTGGGGTTTGTCCTTGCAAATGGTCTTCAACTGTTGTAGATTCAACCAATAAGTTAACGCTTCTAGTTGGTGCAAAGTGGGCAAACAATTGCTTCATTATTTTCTCCATAAAACATAATATGCACCAAGTAGTAGCTAGCATGCCTGCATCTCGGTGTTATTATTCCACCACATATAAGTACATCAATTGTCTTTAATGTGCTGTGATGTTTGATTATGTTGAAGGCACCATAAAATGGCATGGGCTGGACTGGTGGCCAAATCTGAGCATCACATTTTATCAAACGTGTGGTGTAAAGCAAGAAAGTATTGTCGTCTAGACAACTGTGGTTCTGACTGAGTGAGCATGACTGTATACCTTCCGTTTAATCACTGCCAATTCAATAAATGTTTTAGTTTTTTTCAGACTGTAGACTCACATAAGTAAAATTTGTTTCCATACCGATCTGCGTCATGCTTATTCAAACTTTTTAAGAATCTCTGATTTCTCACATAAGAAAGTAAACTAAGAAAGTTGACATCTTTATGATTTTAGCTTGAATCAGCTTCGGTGTGTTATATGTGTGTAATAATATTAGAGTTAGTGACATTAGATTGATTATATTCTCAAATCTATTATACAACATTTTGTATCAAATGAATATTGCTGGGAAAGAACAGTGCAAGCACAGAAATAAATGAATATGAAAAATAAAAATACATATATTTAACTTTGAGTTGTTGCCATGTCAGTCACATTCTCTGTAACCGAGGCTTGTTTGGATGATGAATGACCTAAGCACTGAAACATGGCTTAAGGCAGTCAGTTTAACTGAGGTATAAAATATGGGGGCTGAAGCAAAAGAGGGAACTGATCAAGTTTCAAATCTTCAGGGTATGTAGTAACAACTTTCCACCTCACAGAGGCAGCACAGCAGAGGAGTTGGACTTTATTGAGCTCTCCTACTCAAATGGATAGTAGGAAACTAAAACAGCAACTCACATCCAGCCTGCACAACTACCCCTACTATGACGTAAAGAACAAAAAACATGCCGAAAATGTCTGCCTCAAATGGAAAACTGAGTCAGAACGTGTCTCTAAAATGGCACTGAAGTTGCGAAAGATAATTGCAGCCTTGTTAATTATGCAGTAGGCAGACACTGTACAGGCAGACAATTTATGGCTGACACAACAAAAGCTACATGACAAAGAAGTGTAGCCTAGATATAAAGCATGCCTTTGTCCCAACCATATTTTCCATGTTGGAGACAAGTTGAGTTGTTAAGCTCAGTTGTAGGAACTATCTCACCACTAGCATTTCAAAACAGCCTATGAAAGAAACCATCCAGAGGGAGTAGGTTGCAGTAATTGACTATATTAAAATAAGGATGTGTTATTTTAGAGACATGTGGATTGGGCAAAAACAATTGCCATCACTTACCAGAGACCCAGAAAGGGTTTTTATAAAAATCTCCTAAATCAATTAATAAAAGCATTATATTGTACTTTTGACCGACATCCGTTGATCAATATTTCAAGGATTTACCTCCTCAAAAACGATCTGCAGCAGAAAAAAACTAAACGAACGTCAATATGACTGGCATTTTTCAACACTGGCAGCAGCATCCCTCTATAGTTTACTCTGCAGACCACAGCACCACTGTGCCGTCTCAACTGACTTTGACCGGCGTGGCCTTGGACCTGCTGTCAGGGGCTGCTGAGAGCAACAGCTGCAAACCACATCTCTCTGAAACGTCCGTCCAGACAGGAAAATCGCAGCACTCCATAGCAACAGAGAGTGAAAAATTTGATGGCCAGGACAGAAAGAAAGAGCAATGAAATGCAGCCATGTTGAAACCAGTGGTGAAGAGTGCCAAAGTGGATCTGAGCCTTGCCTGCCAGAGCAGGAGTTTACATTGCACTACTGTAAATACTATATATTCTGTAGATTATGTAAAAAATATAAGCTTTGTGTAGATAATGACTGTACACTACTCATGTGTCAAGCCTGTTCATAGACATAGAATGGCCAGATTCTCAAGGCTTTCTACATGTACAGATCAAGCATTCACTTGTTCTCTTTTGCTCTTGCTCTCTCTCTCTCTCTCTCACACACACACACACACACACACACACACACACACACACACACGTTGCAGGGACCCTGGGTGCAGAGGGCCTGTCCTTTATCCGCCACTCTGTCTGGCTGGCTCAGTCCCTGCAGTCTATGGGACCAGGGGATGGGGGAAGTGGGGGCTCAGTGAGGCCAGGCTCCTGGGTCCAGTTGTCTGGGAGGGGAGGGGGCACTGAGCCCAGGGACTCCAGGATAACACACTCTGGGCTTCCACTCTGCCACCCAAACTCAACCTCTCTTCTGTTCCTTCAAACACCAACTCCATATACTTCCTTTTATGGTCCCATCTTCTCCTCCAGTGCCCCCCCCCCCCCCCCCCCCTCTAGTCTGGCACACAAACCCTATGCGCTCTTGTTTTCTCTAGATGCCGTAGATACGTGGAACGAACAAACGTGGAGTGGAATAACATTTTGGATGGATGTCAGCCCTCCCCCCAAAAAAGCCCCTTCCTCGACCAAGCTGTGTTTCTTTTAACCACTCTCTCATCCCTCTCCACCCCATCCTGAAACCGGTCCGTTGTCCTACAAAGCACAAATCCTTAACTCTCTCCGGTGGTGGTTCTCCTCCCCCTCTCCCTGGCGCGCTCCTCGTCGCTGTAACATAGCTGGCCTGGATCCCAGACTGTGGTATGCACAGGCCCAGTCTGTCCGACAGCACGTATCGCTCCTGTAGGAGCCTCTTTATGCAGGGCCTGATATGGAAAGTCCAGACGTGATGTATGGGACTATTAGTGAGCGTGTGTGTGTGTGTACGTGAGTATGTGAGTCAGATAGCTCCGGTGATTCTCTCTCTGTGTGTGTGTGTGTGTTTGTGTGTGCGTATATGAGCAGTTGTGCAAACGTCCAGGGGTGTTCTTTTACATGTATAGTCTGTGTGTGTGGATGTATTCTGTACTTTCAAATGTGAAGCGTCCAAAAACGTTAAAACAAAGAAAAGCACGTGATTTAGGAGGCGCGTGCCGTACGGACTGGTTGAGAGAGGGAGTCATTATACGTGCGTTACGCATGTTACACACAGAGGGTAAGTGTTCCTCTCGTGAGTGTAAACTACGCGGGTGTGCGTGCGACCGGGAAGCGGGGGGGGGGGGGGGGGGGGCTGAGGAGACGGCAGAGAGACACGAAGCAAACGGGGAGACAGAGTGAGAACGAGGAGACGAGACAACGTGCAGCTGTGTCCCCGGAGGACCAGACCAGCACACCGGAGTTGAAGGGCCAGGAGGTAGAGAGAGCCATAAAACCGGGAGAACGAGAGTCGAAAATAGGCCAACCGCTCCGTATCCCGCCAAGTGCCAAAAATAAAAGCCCCTCAAAAGCCGCCTCGCACTTCTCTCCTGCTTTCGAACTTTGCTATCCATCACACTCTCTCTTCTCTCGCTCTCTCTCTTTCCCGTGGTTTAATCAAACCCAGATGTGCCTTCATTCAGTTGAGCCCCCTACCTCGCTCTTTCTCCCTCCTTTTTCTCTCTGTTTCTCTTTCTTGGCTTGTGTTTCCTGCTCAGACTACACAGACGTCCCCCCCCTCCCCCCTCCTCTCCTGTCTCCCCTTAGTGCCGCGGCTCTCAGGAAATACTCCAGGTTCTAGCCCTGAAGCAAACAGGCTTCTCTAACCACTAGCAGATGGATGGATGAGGGAGGAATAAGAGAGCCAGGAGAGAGGGCTGAAGGGGAGGGAAGGAGTGTGTGTGTGGACGGGAAGGCTGGCGGGTGGCTGGGTGGGGGGATGTCAGAGAGAGAATAGAGATGTTCTGATAGAGCTCCAGAGAGAGCCATGACAGAGGCATCTTTCCTCCTCTCCTTCTCCATCCATCATTTCGTACCCCTCTCTCCACCTGGTTGGGGATCATGTACTGGGGCAGGAGATTGTTCAGAAGCTCAGGAGATCGTTGTCTCCATATGGGGCCCGTTGTGTCAAAGTAAGCCATTCCTGCTGTTTTCCTGCTTTCTTGCATGGAATATCTGGAAAGGACACACCATGAAAAGGGTTTTTCTCTCTGCCAGTCTCTTTCTGTCGATACAAACGCACACTGTCCCTCTTTGCTCGTTCAATGGGCCTCTGTTCTGACGCGGGGCTGTGAGCTATGAGACTGTCTGAACGTGATTGGGCGCGAGCATCAATGTGCGAATGTACGTTTTTTCTTCTTCTGAAAGCCATAGGTCACAAGGGTGTGGGTTAATAGAATGCGTGTGTGTGGGGGTGTATGTGTATGTGGGTGCCTGTCAGAGCATGAAATAAAACACAAATAAAACAAAAACCTTTATTGTTTTTCCTATTCACGCTGCCATATGATATTTGTCTGAACGCCGTCTATTCAAAAGTGCGCAGGAAGTGGCACCAAGGTGCATCTGGGACTGGTTATATTATTAGCTCTCTGGGGGCCAGAGAGAGAGAGAGAGAGAGACAGAGAGAGTGAAAGAAGCTGATTAAGTGCTCATGTGAGAGTGAATTCCTGTGCCTGCCTGCATGCTGCTCCATTGGTGACATGCCAGGACAGACCTGCATGACAACAAAAACAACAACAAGATAGCATCTACCCCCCCCCCCCCCCCCTGTCCCCGTCCTCAGTGGGTTGCTGTCTCCCCCCTCCATCTTCAAATCTCGAATGTCCTCATTCCAATCACCAGACCTCCCTCGAGCATACCCCCCTAATCCGCCCGCCACCCCTGCAGCCGTCACTCAAAGCTTACATCCACGGCACTAAGGTTTTAACGAGTGAGAGTGTGTGTGTGTTCCACTACCTGAGGTGTGTGTTCTGCCACCTATGTCATGACGAGGGTATAAGTATGGCCATTTGCTAGCACCCAGCATGATGGACGAAGCCATTTCACCCCCATACCCACAGAGTAGAACAGCTGGGCTTCCCCCTGCAGGGTTAGATGGAATCCATGAGTCTTTAAGATGACAGTTAAAGGGAGTTTGAAATCTTTTCTCTATGAATCACAGTGTCTGTTATTGCCGTGCTGACAATTCCCTTTGTATTCAGGGTAGGCCGAGGTTTACTTGGACTATGGAAAATGCATCGTCTTTTCTCATGACTACAAGAAGGAAAAGCTGTAGAAAAGGAATTCACTCAGCTTTATCTTGTCATCTACCTTCTGATGATACATTTGAAGTACACGTTCCCCAATTGAACATACATGTTATCTTTTTACAGCGCAACACTTTAATGAAGCACACATTGACCGCATGCTGTAAAAAAATAAGTCACTATGGTCAACAATATCCTGTGGTCCCATTGTCTTCTTTATTTACACACTACATTCATAAAAGCAGACGTGCGCTCCCCACCAGAGGTGCCTATGTGTACGGTACACACTGCAATAAAGGGCTATTCTGTCAAACAGAGTGCTGCTCCATTAGAGCAGATTGTAATAGAGGGTGTCCATTTAAAATGCTTTCTGGGTCAGGCACGGGCAAATCAGCCACCTGGAGATGCCGAGTCACAATGAGTTTAGAATGACATCATTGCCGATGACGTCACGCTCACAGTACTCTCTGTCAAGGGGGAAGGGTGGCAATGGGGTGGGGGTGGGGGGTTGTCGATACCTCATTTAGAGAGCGATAAGGCCATTTGGGGGGAAAAAGGTGTTGTGCTAATGGTATCTATGCCATAACGGACTCTGTAGTTTGGCACCAGGTAGTAGAAAATACTGGCCGAGGGGCATCGAATGAAGGGTCGGCTGAGCTCCAAGGGTTTGTCCGATAGAGTTAGTGGCTGACCTGAGGCCTGTCTGGCAGCACTGTGGCCCAGTGGTCTGCTGCTCTATGCACAGTCGTCTGTCCGGTCAATAAAGTCTACAGCTATGTATCACCGTACATCCTCCCAGCACAAGGCAGAGCAGACACAATGGGATCGTGTCAAAGTCCCCACCCCTTATCGCGGGGTCCACAACGACCTGGTCGCCGCTCTAAACGGTGGTCATGACTTTGAGGGAGCCCGTGCGAAAGCGCAGGATCTTCTTCTTGAGGGCGTGGGAGGCTTTGATCTTGACGAAGGCCTTGGACTGCGGTGGGGCTCCGGCCGGGGTGGGGGGCGACGGGGGGGACAGCTGTGGGGGAAGCTGCTGGGGCCACACCAGACCCCCGCTCTCGTCCGAGTCGCTGGACAGAGAGCTGGAGGCCGGGGAGTCGGCCTCGCTCAGGCTGGACTCGGACTCCCCCGGGCCCGCGTGAGGGTAGCCGTCGTCGGGCCGGCACAGCGGCGCCCGCTCCCTCTCCAGCTGGTACTCCACGTGGTGGGGGTGGCCTTGGTGGTGATGGGGGTGGGGGTAGGCATAGGCCAGGCCGGCGGGGCGAGACTTGCGGGGGCGCCGGGAGCCCTGCTCCCCCTGGGCAGGCGGCGCTGGGGGAGGCTGCTCCGCCTCGTCCTGGCTGAGCTCCTGGGTAGAGCGCCAGCGTCGGCAGCTTCCACTGCCCTGCTGGGCCTTCTTCCCTCTGGGCTGGCTCCCTCGGCTTCCCCCTCCTCCTCCCCCACCGCTGCTGCTTCCTCCTCCTCCTCCTCCTCCTCCACCTCCTACTCCGCCTCCTACTCCGCCTCCTCCACCTCCGTCACGCTCCACAGTGCTGTACTTGCGCTCAGGGACCCGCTGGCCCAGGAGGCTGTTCTCCGACTGCGAGCGGCAGGCCCTCTTACCCGGCTTCCTGGGGGAGCCCCGCTCCTCGATGAAGCGACACTTTTTGAGCGCCACTCTGGACCGGGAGTGCTGCTGCGGCTGGGGAGGGGTGGGCTGCTGATGCTGCTGCTGCTGCTGCTGCTGGTGGGGGTGGTGGTGGTAGAGTTGGGGGTGAGGGGGCCCTCTGTCCGGGGAGTAGGCGCCGCGGCCCCCTTTGAGGCCAGCAGAGCCCCTGTGGGAGTGGGAGTGTGGCTGAGAGGAGTGGGCAGACGTCCTGGCCGGGGCCCGGCAGGGCTGGGCCGGTATGTACTGGGCGTTGACCAACTGCTCATCGGAGGACGGAGGGGAGCGGGGTGGTGGAGGAAGAGGAGGAGGAGGCGCGGGTGGGGAAGGGTAGGAGTGGAAGTGCTGGGGCGAGTCGGGCTCACTGCTGCTGGGGTCCTGGTACTGGGACGAGAGGGCTCCGCATGGAGGGTAGTCCAGGGACAAGGAGCGAGGGGTTTTAGCCAGGGACGGCTGCCTCGGCCTGGGGTAGTGGCCTGGCTGGTGCTGGCTCTCCTGCAGGCGGTGGTAGTGGAGCAGGGCTTCTTCCCCCACGGACAGCCCCGAGTAGGCGTCGGGATCCTGGCCGCGGCAGGCCCAGGGAGACGGGCCTTCAGAGCCCGGGGAGGGAGCGTGGAGCTCGGACAGCGCCTGGCCGGATGACTGCGCGCACGGAGGCTGATGCTGGCCCTCCCTGCGGCAGACGCTGCTCTGTCGAGCCAGGGAGATGGCACGGGCGTCGTGGCCCAGGCTGGTGCGGGGCTTGCAGGGCCTGGGGGGCAGCACGCGACGCTGGATTAGGCCCAGGATGTAGGTCTCTACCCGCTGGGCTTGCCTGTAGTCCTCTTCGGTGGGCTGGTCCTCCTCCCCAAGCCCCTCCATCCCTCCGAGGACCTCCCTGGGGGTCCAGGGCCAGGCCTCGGCCTCCTCACGCTCCTCCCCCTCCTCACCCTCCCCTGTGTCCTCAGCAATGCCCTCTAGAGAAGGGTAGGGTGCAGACAGAGAGCGGGGAATCTGGGGCCGACAGCCCTGGTCGGATGGTCCTTCACGATTGGAGATGAACATATCTCCTGTAGAAGAGAAAAGACAACTGCTACGTTAGAATCTGTAAGAGAAATTGCAGTGTTCAGAAATTGTATTTTCTCTTACAAATTGTATTTTCTCTTACGCCTATGTGTAGTAAGTATGTCTGTTTACAAAGGACACAGCTACTGCAACAAGGCTAACCATTCATACAACCCCGCAGTTTGAGACACAACATGGCATACAGGCAAACTCTCTTTCTCCCTGACAGAATGAGCACCTGAGGTAGGAGCTAGTCGGCCACTTGTTTTTCACTGCCAACATTTTGCTTTTACTTGTGTCAGGGTGTGTGTGTGGGTGTGTATAACATTCCACAGGGAAGAAGCATTCCAGCTAAAGCTAAAAGCCAAACTTTTCACACATTGTCGTCAGCTGGTGACAGGCTATAGCCAGCCAGGCACTGGGGACACTTGGGTTTTTCAGAGTGCCACCACTATGAGTTTGGCAGAAGCTTTATCCCAAGCTAATACAGAGGATTAAAAAAGACAGAAAAGATGGATCAGGGACTTTTTCAAATGATAATGCAGCTATTCCCTTACCAAATAGATGACCTAGAAGTCATGCTTTCTGGATGAATGCTGCTTGTGTCGGTCTGTGGGTGTGAATGTGTGTGTGTGTGTGTGTGTGTGTGTGTGTGTGCGTGTGTGTGTGTGTGTGCGTGTGTGTGTGTAAGGACAACACAATGGTCCTTATTTCTCCCCCTCACACTGTGTCCGTACGGATCATAAACAGTACGATAAAAATAAAAAAACTTTCACATTCTTAGAATACACTGATCTTTCCAGAGACATACCTATGTCAAGAAAATATGCGCACGCCTTTATGAAGATCGCTGACCCAATTTAATAACCGCTGTGAGCAAAACAGAAAACAACTTTTTCATTTTATTTTATTCATAAAAACTGCCTAATCTAATAGCTGGAAACATTTCAGGACAGGGACCTCAAGCGGAACAAAAAACCCTTAGGAGTGGCTTTTGCACCAATGCAATTGGAAAGATTGGTTGTGTGTTTGTTTTGCAGCCGCAGTCTAAAAGTCATTATGGTGGGAGCTATTTAGAGCCACTGATTGAGTCTGCCTTGATTTGATAGCACTGGCTCTTACAAAGAACTCTGAGGCTAGCGCGGTGTGTCGGAATAGTTTGCCAGACACACGGCTATAACCTTGACACCAGCATTTTGGTCCTTCCTGGTTTTAGATTAATTTTCATCAAATCCTTTCTCTGTTTGTCCTGAGAAAACGTCCCTAAATTACTGTTGATTTGTCAAGTTGGTTTACTCTAGTCTGAAATGATTTTATTCAATGAAAAGGAGTGTCGTTTCTAAACCACAGAAGCACATTTTACAATACAGCCAAACACCAGTTGTTTATGGGATTACTGTCTCTAGTTTAGCGTGTGTGTGTGTGTGTGTGTGTGTGTGTGTGTGTGTGTGATGTGACTCACCAGTTGACTTTGGTCTGCCGTTGGCGTAGGCCACGCGGATGGCTCTGGTTGAGCACGGGGACAACTCTCCAAACCCTGACGAGTCTGACTGACCCATAGGAGACTGGCCCTCACACTGGTCATAAAAACCTTCACACGCAAGCACAAACAAATACACACACACACGTAAATACAAACAAACACGTGTATGGTTTGTTAAGATCATATGGCTGAAACTTAAGACTTCCTGTTTTCAAATGAAATAGAATCACTTCGCATTTAATAACCTTTTTTTGTGACAGAGGCATGGGTCTTAGAATTGCTCTTGTTTAGCTCTGTTGTCAGGGAAACAGTCCAGACTGTACAAATAACTTTACAGAAACTTTACAGAAAAAAGGAGATGACTGGCATGCAAGTTCACCGATCTGCATTTCCCATGGATGCTTCTCCGGCATTGTTTATAACTATGGTGTGTTATTTTCCTTACTGATGAACCGAACACTAACAGATTTGACTTAGATTTGCGTTTACAGTTCATTCAACGGTTATGCCCAACAGAGTCTAATGCTGGATGGCGCCCTCATTTATTTGCTGCATTCAGAAATCTCTCAGTAGTCTCTACTCGACTCTCATTTCCAAGGTCTTTTCAATGCCTGGATGGGAATTTTACAACATCTCAAATAAAGTTAACTGGGCAAACATTTAAATAAGGGATTTTTAAACACACATTATGTGTACACTTTTAAAGCCGCACCGTAAACCTGCACACCCTGCCTTCATATACAGGCCTTTCCCTTTCAAGGGATATAAATATACAGTGTTATGTCACAAGGCGGGGCATTGAACAAGAGTGCTTTAAGTCGTTCTGAAGTGGAGCCAGAGGGTCTAACCTCTTTTGTTCCTGCCAGGCTTCTAACCACCGCCGATGATGATCTCAGCGGCCTCTTCGCGAGACACAGCCGTGGTCTAGATAGTGACTCATAGCTTGGCTTAGCACGGCCATGAGCATGCTAGGACTCCCTTTGGTCCAGGGTGGAAAATGCAGCCGAAAAATGAAAATATTCATCTAAAATCAACGCCGAAGTGCTATTGGAAGAAAGGCCACTCTATTTAATTGCGAGGGTACTGCAGGACGACAAAAGGTGGGGTTTGGAATAGCCTTTCTATTCACATTTATTACATCATTGTACTTATAAATATATTTATTATATCATTGTTCTTGTTTTGGTACTGTATACAAAAGTAGGATGGTCTTCTCTTAGTGATAGGAGAGAAAAACATTGTCTCTTTTTTGTTTACAAGGCATTGCTGGTAAAGTTACCTTTTTACCTAACATCGTTATTAAAACACAAATACAGTAGTCATAGGACATGCTTACAGGACTATATCACCCTTGAAAGTCACATAGTGAACACAGAACTTGGTAAATCAGCTTTCAGTTTTTTTGCCTCGGATAAATGGAACAAGATTCAACAGGAATTGATATTAGAGTTGTTTGTTTCTGTTGAACAGTTTAAACTTTTACTGGAGGATTTGGGAGTTGACGAGTGTTCTTGTTTTGATTAAAACTTAAATATCGTACTGTATTGTAAATATTGTATTGTAGACATTTTTATTTATTTTTTTGTTGTTGTAATTTATATATTCTGCCTTTAAACAGCGCACTGCTGGAAAAGAGACCTGGTCTCAGCCGGTTAACCCTGTAATATTAAAATAAATAATAATAATATATCTATTATGTACCGCCATTTTGGAGATAACATTTTATACAACCACCTTAGAGTTACCTTTGTGTCTCACCTGAACTGGGCCGACTGTCCTCCAGGTCAGTAGGGGGCTCTGTGGAGTTGAGCTCTGTGCCCATCCTCAGCTCCCCGACCTGCTGCTCCAGAGAGCTCATCGCTCCCCATAGCGAACACTGGAGACTGGTCTGGAGAACACAGGGAGAGGTAAACACTGGTTTAGAAGTGTTTAGAAGGGCTCCATGAGGGTATTCTAGACCCACATACACGTTCTTGAAACACATAACAAAATACATGCACACACATACACGGATATACTCGAAACACAAATAACTATATGCACACACAATTCTACACACACTCAAATGCGCGCACGCGCGCACAAACACACAAACACACACACACACACACACACACACACACACACACACACACACACACACACACACACACACGAGCGTCTCACATGGTCTGGTCAGCTATGCGGTTTCATCACTCGGGAGAGGGGCCAAAGCCTGAGACAATGAGGGATCACAAACAACCTTCCCATTCGCAGACGGCTCTTACCACACGCTCTTATTAACAAAACACTGGGACAATAACATGTCGCTCCCCACAATCCATACACATGTGTGTCCAGACACACACACACACACACACACACACACACACACACACACACACACACACACACACACACACACACACACACACACACACACACACACACACACACACACCGCTGCTAAAGTAGTTAAACAAATTGGATGTGAAGGCTGGGAACAGCATTAGTTATGGTGGAGGTTGAAGCTGTCTAAACAACCCAGGCCATCGCCGTGTCTCAAACACTGAGCCCATACTAAAGACAGATCTAACCTGGACAAACGGGGTCGTCACCCTTCCATCTCCTGGGAGGAGTTTTCTTCAGTGGCCGCCATACTGTATGGCGAGACGAGTCCATAGGCTGCAGTAGAGCGAAGCACGCATTACACTTAGTCAGAGTGTCTGCCTGTGTGCGTGCTTCGCTCTACTGCAGCCTATAGACTTGACTCTCCACACAGTATGGCGGACACTGAAGAAAACACATCCCAGGTTTTTCTACACAGACTTCTGCCAAAAAACACCCCACAACCTTAACCTTGTTTGACCTGTTATGACCTCACGGAAGTGCAGAGCGAGAGCTTTGTGGGTGTATGTAAGTGTCTAAGCGTACGGAGCAGTATGTGTGTGCGTGCCGTTACGTGGTAGAGATGTGGCAGGCCTGATTCAGAGAGGGAGGTATGCGGGGCATTATGCTGAGTGGATGCATGGCCTGTGGGTGAGGAACGCACCCACTTATGGGCAGTACAAAACTTGAATAGATATTCTGCATGAATGCATAAACGCAAGCGCACGCACGCACACACAGACACACACACAGACACACACACACACACACACACACACACACACACACACACACACACACACACACACACACACACACACACACACACACACACACACACACAAATAAACATTCTGTTCACACAGCTAGAGGATCACACTTGACTGTTAGGTTTGGAAGCCTGTTGTTGATAAGGTTTTACTTCCTGAGAAGAGGAGTTTCTAGACTCACTGCTCACTGCTCTTACTCACTGGTCACTCCTGGGTGAAATAGGGGCCATCAACCATATTGACTCGCCTTATATGGACTGGACATGGGTGTGTGTGTCTCTGTGTATCAACAAGACTCTCTGATCTGTGCACTGAAACACTAAACTTACTGGAAGGAGATGAGAGAGGATGAGTGGGTGTATCAGATGTGTTTTGTCTCAACAAGCGTTTTAGGAAGACCGAGTACCGAGAACAAAGACTGTTCCTGCCAAGATTCTGACTAAAAGCCTGATTAAGAAAGAGAAAAGGGTGGAAAAGAAAGAGAAAAGGAGACTGAGCGGAAAGGATTTACTGCGAAGGTGAAATTAGAGGTCACGCAAGAAAAAAAAGGTTCTGTAGCGGAAGCGAGCAGATCAAGACTGCTCGGCACACCACATCCTTCACACGGTGTCAATCACTTGTGAAGAAAACCATGACAACGGCTCTGACTCTCGCTCCCTGCAGCCCCAACCCTCTGCCCCACGGCCCCATGGCCCTCCCCGCAGCGGTCTAGAATGGGCCAGTCCACTGTGTAGGGGGCTGGCTAGGTCAGGGACAGGGTCAGTCCAACACCCTCGGGGAAGAGGGGGATGTAAACACACCACCCCGAGCTGTCAGTCAACGAGTCCCTCCACCGACTGACCCCGGCGCCCCCTCGGAGCCCACGTAGGTTCCAGAAGAACTGAGGAACCCTTTATGCTCCATGGAACCCAGTAGGAGAGAGAGAGGGAGGGGAGAAGGGAGAGAGAGAAATAGAGAGCAGGATGGAGGGAGCAGGGCTGCTTAGGTTGAGAAAGCCGTTACCACGGAACACTTTGGGGGTCGATTTGTTCTGAGAACCGTGAAAGGATAGGTTAGAGGTGGAAATGTAAAAATGTCGCTAAAATAGATCACGCGTAAGGTCATGACATCAGCTCGACGTCGTGACAAAAGGGTCACGCAGAAATACCAAACGCCAGGAACACCAAATGATTGGCGGGTGGGATACAAACTGACTCCGACGAAAGGACGTGAACGGAAAAACAACAAACAAAGAAACACACAAACATATTTGGGATGACACAGCACAGGAGCGCAGAGAGTGACCCGTCCGCCGCGTGTCTGCAGAGACGGCACGGCCCGGCTAGTTGGCAGCACATGACACGTGTTAGGGGCCGTGGCAGCAGCTGGGCCGGCGCGCCACGCAACGCGCTCCCCTCGCCCCTCAGACGGCTGTCACGGGACGACGCCACGCAGGAGACGGGACAGCAACCTCCATGATTTGTGGCGCCCGCCTGACGTTGAACAGAGCCAACCACGGGCTAATGTTAGAGAGGGACGTGGGGAGGGGAGGGAGGCCGTGCATCTGTGTTTTTCACGTACATGATAGTGAGAGCGAGAGAGAGAGAGACAGAGAGGGGGGGGGGGGGGGGTGAGAGAGCCAGAGGGAGGGAAAGAAAGCTCAAGTACATTAGGTAACTACATGAGTATGTTTCTGCACATTAATACAGTATGTTCTATTCATGCGGTCAAATGTGTGATCTCTTCACCACAATGCCCCTCTCACTTTCAGACAGAGCCCTACAGAGGGGACCAGACAGCTCCCTCACACCCAGTCAGAGTAGAGGGATCCAGTAGACTCCCAACATGAAGGGGAAACCTACATATGTCAATTACTTTTTCAAGATGATATCAATGATTTATTCGCAGATCAGAAGAAGGAGTTGGTGGGTAGGTGGGGCAGGGGTGGTGTGTGTGTGTGTGTGTGTGTGTGTGTGTGTGTGTGTGTGTGTGTGTGTGTGTGCGTGCGTGTGGGGGGGGGGGACAAGGGGTAAGGGTAAGTAATATTACTGTGGTGAATGCTACAGGCTCAGAGCAGGACTGGTTTTATATGTCTTGTTGTTTTTCATCATCTACACTAAAGCTCTGTTTATATATGTTTACTCGAGAGTCCCTGCCTATGTACACTCAAACTTAACTCCTTGGCCTAAGCTTTATAAGAGCAACCCAGGGTAAATTAGCAAACCTTTTCGAAAAGTCCTGGATGAAAGCCAAACGCAAGCCAACTTTAAATTCAGTGTAGTTCAAACCAGATTGGTCCCTTCTACACGATATGACATGCTATAGGAAGGACTGTTGCTAGCAGACTGGACCCCGTGCTGCAGCGAGGCCGGCCAGTAACCTGGGCTAATGATGTGCATGCGCTGGATGAAAAGGGCTTGTATGTGTCTCTAGGAGCTACTCATGGAGGACCACACGGGCACAATGGTCTCTCTCTCTCTCTCTCACACACAGACACACATACACACACCCACACACACTTAAACACCACTGAAGAGTAGAGTTGTATGTAATCTCTCTGGGCCCTCTCTAAAGGTGAAACTACAAAAGGACCTGACACTACATATCCCACAACGGTAACATGCTCAATGTGCTGCTCACGAGACCATGACCGACCAGTCCACTCCACTACCACTTCATTCCCATTAGGAGTGAAGCATCAGCCTACTAGCACTGGTCCCATGGTACAATCTGTAGAACCAGGACCAGACAGGAGATTTGAGACACAGAGCAGAGCATATCACTGACACAAGTGCAGCCGAACACTGCTGTTGAATTGTACAGCGAGAGAAAGCTTTAGCAGTGATGCTATTTTTAGACAATCTTGTGCAGCCCTGGAGTGAATTGAATTCCAGGTCCTAATCAGAACGGATTAAAATACCGCTAAAATAGTGCTGACCACAACTTAATGTTGGAAAAAAAGTAAGTTTCCAACATGTAAAATATGCGTAGGCTTGTGATGTACTTGTCAATTACTTTTTTTAATAAAAAAATAAAAATAATAAACACATGCAGAGAGCCCTAACCCAATCACACACACAGTGAAAGGGCAGCCCCATTCCAAACAAGCCCCCTGCAAGTGTGATAGTGGTGAGCGTGTGATAGCATGAAGCCTGTGCCTTTTTGTAGACCCTTTCACTGACTGGTCAACTCAGTGTGTGTGAGTGTGTGTGTGTGTGTGTGTATGCATTTAAGACGGGTTTCTCCCTCCTCCCCCATGGAGACGGGTGCCCCAGACCTGCTGCTGGGGCTTCCACAAATAAATGTCCCTCAAATTTAAACTTAAACAACCTAACTATCCCTAACCCCTGTCACCATGGCAACAAAGTGGAACAGATGCCTCCGAGAGGGAGTAGGAGAGACAGCCATTTTGGAGAAAGAATGAGAGTTAAAGAGATACAAAGAAAAATAAGAGCGGTGGACGGGCAACGACTAAAGTGACAGCTTTAAAGAGAGAAAGAAACTGAGGGATTAATGCCGGGAAGAGAGATAGAGATAGAAATAGAAATAGAGCCACGACGCCCTACTACTGCTTTTGATCAATCTCCATATTCTGCATTCAATACTAAGCCCATTTCCCCATGTAAACATTCACAAAACAAGTCCACTGCAGCACACACGTTACACTCTAACACACCAGTAAATGTAGAGCAAAATATGCCCACGTTCACAAGCACAGACACACACACACACACACACACACACACACACACACACATCGCTACATCCTCACACTAAAGTGTGTCCTCGGGCAGGATTCCTGTGCAATTAAACCTTTTGTTCACATCAATTATTAACAGCTAGCATCATGGCTAACCACCGAGCTGCTTGCCTTAGCTTGCTAATTATCCCCTTGCCGGATCTTCCAGCTCACAGCAGGACATGCCGCTCAGCTAGCCCCAGCAGGGTGCCTATAAGCTGGGTATGCAGGCTGGAAGAAGTTCCCTGCCTTTATGGAACTGAAGGTGGGAATATACGGATAACTTTCCTAACCCTGATTGGGGAAATAGTTTCATGACGTAGTCAGTTAATAGTTCCCCGACGGAGATGATGCCTAGGAGACCCCTAAACAAGACACAAGTGTCAACAACCACTAACAATGGCGCTCCACTTACCCCCCTAACATACACAATGCCTGACACTCTACCATGTTTGCCCAAGACAGCCAGGCCAAAGCTAGGCTTTAAACTCAAGCAAACACCTCACTACAGTGAGTGGATGTGTGTGTGTGCAGTATGTTTGTGTAAGTGTTGCCGAGTGGCTCTAGCGACACATGGCCACACAGCTGCAAGCGCCTTGGTGGGGGGGCCTTACAGTACAGGATGCCTAATAGGATAACACCCATTGGCCTACACACACACACACACACACACAAAACAAACTAGTGGGTTAATCATCTGTTATGCACAGGGCAGCTGAGGCCGACTAGCTTTGTAAATGTATTTAATCCGACTCCCCATGGAGCCTCACACTCTTCTGTGACGGTAACTCCTGGACAGCCATCTAGCCTTCCCTCTAGAACAGCGGACAGTGTATCCATGCTTTCCCAGCTGGTTTCTGCTGTCACATTTCTGTCAACACCACAGCAGGAATAAACTTTGAGGGCTTGCTCGCTCAGCCCCCCCCCCCCCCCCCGTCCCCCATCCAACATACACACACACCCACCCACACTCACAAAACACACACACATTCAAATTCAATCTCTATGACTTTACTTCAAGCAGGCCCCATCATTACACCAAATCTCTCAAGTGGTTGGATGGAATCAGTTGTGTTTCTCAGATGAGAATGTGGTATTTGGGTATAGAGGCACATTTGGTTGTGGGGTCCACATGGTCAATCCACTATTATATTTATTGTCACTATTTCATTTAAAGTTGTCCTTTGTTCAAAGTGCTCTTTTGCTGTATTGTGCCATCTTTGATAGGCAAGACAACAAGTGTAGGAGAAGGCTGCAAAGTGGCCGTTCTTTCATACCAATCACTTAAATTGACCTTTTTATGGGGGTCGTGCGCAAGTCATGTGAGCCATTTATAGCTGACGGGACATCATTAATTACAGGCTTCCATTAGTTCAGAATGACTTTGGGGCCATTTTAAAGCACCATGAGAAGGCTGGATGGAGTACTGGAGCATGATTTGATTTTAAACCTCTTTGTGCTCTAGGTCCACACGGAATTTAAATCTAAATAAACCTATGCTACATAAGTAACTACATTTAAAAAAAAAATAGGTTAGATTAAAAAACTGTTGCTTGTGGTCTTCCACTATGCGACAGTGGATAGTCACTCTAAATGACCTAAAGCAAATTGGTCATTCCAAAACGTTACCGGACATTATAATGGGGAAACAAGCACATTCACGAAGTGCGGGTCCCTTGCACTCAAGAAATTTTGGGTTTCCAAAATAATCAACGGTTACCTATTGATGTGCGCAACGGTTGATTCATAAAAGTATGGATACTGATAGCCAACATTGCTGTCTCGCGCATTTATAAACGAAAATGGGATTGTCTGGTATTTTAACATTAAAACGTTAACTTTTAAATATAAAAAAAATTATGAATTTAAGTTAAAATCAAACAACATTACTTACCGGCTGGTGCCCTAAGCCAAATTCATCAGGCGCACCGTTTGGTGTCTCCGGGGCGCAGCGAGCCGGCTGAAGGTTTCCCCACGCCGGGTGGTCTGGGACGTTGTCGCCGAGAGATAAAGCACCCAAAACCAAACATTCTTGTCTCCGTTTCAGCAACTCCAGCTCGCATAGTCCAGCCAAACTTGCCTCTAGGCGCTCACTATTGCGACCGCGCTCCGTTGTCGCTGGTAAAGAAAAGGCACGGTACATGTTCTCCTGGCTCGCTGGTTCAACAGGATCGTAACTCGCCGTTTTGTTCATTCCTCGTAGATCTCCTATAGTGCGATACATAAGACCAACTAAGCTATCCTAGATAATTGTATTTTGCTCTAGACGACCATCCATGGTTCTGGTTGGAACAGTGGCAGCAATTGTCCAGCAGCGTAACATTGCCTACAGTGAAAAACCTCTTATAGCCTACTTTCACTGCTATGCAACCCCAGTCCCACAGCTGTCAGTATAAAATTTGCATAGTCGGCCCATTGCGGGGTCTATTGGTTACCAAGGGCCCAACCTCACGTATTGAGGCTAACTGGACCATTTATATTCGCGTTATGGAACTGCGCTATAGCGACCAGAAAGTCTAGACCAATCTACGTCCAATTTGGCATAACTTAAAAAAAAAAACTCGTTAGGCGCTAATTTATTTTTCACGGTTTCAACCAATGATATTCATCTGAAGGTCGGTTCTAGGCAGAACTTGGTATTTCGACAAGTTGGTGAATCAAATAATTGGCAAATAAATTGACGAATAGAAGTAAGCGCTGCCAGGAACACTGGGAAAGGAAGTAACGCCCACTAGCAACATTTTTTATCACATTTTTTGCCGAATGCATGAAGAGCACATAGCCTACTTGTCTTTTTGCTTGTCGGTTTGTTTATATTCTTTGTTGTGCCTTGATTCGAAGTTGTATTGCTTACATTTTTTTACATGCTGCCATAAGAATAAAAATAACAATAAATAATATAAAAGTAAATAATAATAATAATAATAAAAGAGCACAACGTTGTCTAGTATGCTTATAGATGAAGTTGGATATTTAGATGTAAGGAATTGAACGATGCTTGTGGTACAGTACACAGGTAAAACATTTGTTGAGCCATAGTGAATTGCAATTTTGAAGCCTTAGGCAAAATTAAGCATAGGCAAGCAGTTCGAGAATTTAATATGCTCCAGGCATGAGACTGTAGGCAGTAAGGTGAAACCTCATTATAAAAGCCTTTCAGTCACCTTACCCAAATAGCAAACCATGTATTTGGAGTATAGTATTATTCTATTACAGGATTTTGGGGCCAATTTACACGCGCCATCTGGTGGTTCATAGTGAAACCTTATAACACCCTGTGCTAATGGAAGGTGCCTGGAAAAAGTTACATTAAGGATGAGTCATCAAACAATCAACTTTAATTATTTTTTATTCTTTCCTATTTCCTCCTTTGCCCTTTAACACATTGTAAAGCCTTTATTATTTCTCCCCAAAACCACTGCCAGCGTGATTTGGGGTTTGTAGTAGTATGTGTACAGTACACTAAAGCTATACACAACATACACATTATAATATAATATCTGTTTAAGTATTTCAAACGCATATATGCAGATGATCAAAACGGTAAAAAAACAAAACAAAAAAAAACATAATCAGATATTTAATGCGCACCTAAAAGTAATACGACACAACTGTGTTTAAGATGGTAAAATCATAGAGTTGCCGGCTTCCACCGTTTTATTTTTTTGGTGTAGGTATGTGTTGTGTGGCCTATTTTGCGCTTTCACTTGAGGGAATTGTCGGCTGAAAACGTTTCAATTCTTGGAAATAGCCATGGAAACATCAGCATAAACACCCATCATCCATCCCCCTCAATTTTATATATCAAGGCAACCACATAGTTTACAAAACGTATCATCTCATGTAATTATTCTACTAGTTTCGATTTTGGCAATGCCACAGCTGCTTTACTGATCAGATTTATTAAGCGCCATTCTTTTTTTAGATGTTCTCTCGGGGCTACCTGACATCTTAATGGAACTGTAGGTTCATAATTCCATAGGAACATGCAGCAATCAGCCATTTGCCATTTGTATACATCAGTATTCAAATTGATTTAAACGTTTTACCAACAGTATTTACATTGGACAACACAATGGAAACAAGTTTGCCATTAGTAAATCTGTGATATTTCCATAGAATTTCTTTTTTTTTCTTCTGTGAACACAGTTGACCTAAACTGACCCCAAAGCCTTTAACACCACTATTTTGAGAAGGCCTTCGATTTCAGCCATCACCAGAATCTTTTAAAGGATGTAGATACAGTGCACACAAGGACAGATACAAGGGGGACACTTTAGGGTAGTTTGGCCACTGTGGATGAACATTCGTGCTTATTAAAAATAGACACTTAAAAGAAAAGCCAAAATGGTTACCTGTGCAAAATTGATGCAAAAAAACACGAAGCATACAAATAGCCATTTTGGGAAGACACAGAAAGCATGTTGAAAAGTTACGATTCTGGGTTTTGTTTCTTTTTTTCTTGCTTGCACTATACATACAAAAAATATATAATAAGCATGTGCCTCTGAATACTGGGCAATTCAAAATGTACTTATTTTTTCCTTCAACTTCCAAGTTTTTTAGTGAGAAGTTTTGAAATGCATAATCATAGTTTATGTGTCACTCTATAAATCCACTTTAGTAAACTTTGCACTTTACTTCCTTGGTCAAAGCGGAACAGTCTGTTCCAAATGTCATCATAACACTGATCATTGTAAGATGTATTGCAGACAATATTTGGGCTTATATTGAAAACAACAAATAAAGCGCATTAGAGGAGCATGGGGCAGTTACACATTCAAGTTCCATTGCATTTCAAATTCATTGGTTAACAGTATGGTCGTAGGACATTCTAGAGGGTTTACCAACAAATGGCAGCCACACATGAATTGATACAACACAAAAGTGGCTAAAAAAGAATTGCAACAAACATATCCAAAAGAAAAGGATAAAGACATTTTGTTGACACTCTTTTTCGTAAAACTTGGCAACACGGGAAAAGATTTAACTGGTCACCCCTCCTTAAAATGATCAATGAGCGAAATGCTAAGAACATTAAAAGAATGATTAGATTGGGGCAGACAAAAAAAAAACATAACAACACGTTTCCTTTATTGAGAACATTTGGAAACCACTCTACTGCTGCCGAAAACCGCCGACGCTATCAAGTTAGCATGGCAGTTGTCCCATACAATCTCATTGATGCCAACCGAAAGTCGTGTCAAACAAAGAGGATTTCACAGCTCAAAATACCGGACAGCAACTTGGGAAGCGCTAGCCACAGCTCTGGTTGTTAGACCACGCCATTGAGACACCCGCTACGGGGGACACAACCTCTCTGCTTGCCAGCTCGCCAAAGTCACAGAATGTCACTCTACACATAGTAGAATAGTTGCGCCATAGAAAACATGAACATACAGTACGAACATATAAACTCAAAAACCATGGCAAAAGCTCTCAGGGAAACCAGCCCTGATTAGCCACTGAAGCCTGGTAAAAATTAGCCCTGACAGCAGTAAACCTCTAGAAAAAAATCACATATAATTTAATTTCATGTTCAGATATACTATATATATATTTATATATATTAATATATATCACAATATACTTTTATTCCCATAGTTCTATTCTAGAAATGATCGGTTGAAATACTGCAAGCTGATTGTGGTTCAGTCACGGTTGTAACATGGTCCCCGAATCCAAAGGTAGGTAGAAAATGGGATAATACAGCTCTTGGAACTCCACCATAGAAGTGTCTGAGACGCCAAACATTGGGTTTGATTTTTTTGCTCCTTTCTGACAGAAGAGGCCAAGGTTTAAATACACTTCTCAGACACAGAAACAATTGCATGCCTTTAGTAACATTTTCGATTTCTGCTTTAGTTCATATGTGGCAAAAATAAAAAAAGCGTTATGGTACAACATACGTTGTTGTGGTGAGGATTGGGGGGGGGGGGGGCTAAAAAGGAGGCTGAAAGCCAACGTGAGTCCTGGCACAGCTTCTCCGCTGGGACACGGTGCGGCCCAGGCGTGTGCCCACCGCAGCCCAGTGCGATGAGATCAGTTCCAGGTATAGGTTGCTGTCAGGAATTATCATTCCTGTTTCATGCATCCCCGGCCCTTCCCCCCCACTTTGTCTACCTGTCCTCGAGCTGCCTGTCCAGCCCAGACTCCTGAACGGTATGTTGGATATTGCACTTGATGTCCAGGATGTAGCCTTGGGATTGTCTGTGTGTCGGTGATATCGACGCGTCCTCTACTCTGACTCCGAGGGGTAGTCCCTGAGGCCCATGCCTTTCTGAAGGTTTAGCAGCGACTCCTTCATCTGCAGGAAGGCCGTGAGACACTTAGGTTGGTACCAGACACATCCAAAAACACAGTGAATCTAAACCGCTTAAGTTTAACAGAGCATAATGCCACTGGGTGGAGAGAGCTAAGTGGTCGCCATTGTGCCACAGCTCACCTCGTCCAGTAGCACCACAGAGGACTTGATGATCTCTTTCCACTTCTGCAGCTCGTCGTCATGGTAACGCTGCTGCGACTCCAAGAGCTGCGCCCACTCCAGCTGGGTTTGTGGAAGTTTACTGAGGGAGCGAGGCAGGCATACACACGCCACAAACACAAAAAAACACAGACACCAAACATCACTGTCTGCTCAGGACAATTACGGCCCAGAGCAAGCATTTTTAAAGCACTCCTTCTGGTCTTCGTACATTTTTGTTTAAGTTTATTATGCATCATTGTGTCTTTATCTTACAATAGGAAAGACCCTGGATACATTAGCTCAGTAAAGTGTTGCAGTTCTGCAATAAGAAGCTACCTCTCTTGAGGTCGTAGGCCTTGCCCGGAGGTGAGACTCTGTGTAGTGTACTCCAGCATCCACAGTTTGTAGAACAGCATCATGTTCAGAAAGACCAGCAACACCAGGCTGGAGGGCAAGAAAGAGTTCAGAGCCCGTCAGCCAAAGCCCTTTCTGTGAACCAACTACCGTGATTTTACTATGATGAACGAAGTCTACCGACATGAGTTTGATAGGTGAAATGAGAAAGTTAGATACCTTATACAGATCCTATAGGATGCAGTTTGAGACAGGAAAAGAGAAGAGAGAAATGGGACGATTACATACGACACTTTGATAGTTAAAGAAATAACTGATTCCTGGTTTCCAGCACTCTTAAGTGACAGGACAAAGCGGGGACAGACAACAGCCAGGACCACATGGCTCAAGATGGCTGACAACAGGACACCAGTATGAGGACACCAGTATGAGCTGTGTGGAGTGTCTCGTTCAACCAAATGTAGTCACGTCACAAAAGACAGTCCTCAAAAGGACACACGACGGACAAAGCGCTGAGCACGAACACACGGCCGCCGTGCGCGTTACGGAATCCTAACCTCGGAGGCTCTCCGTGGCATTAAGCTCTGAGGCCAGCGGCTTGTCTTACTCACACAGAGCTGATGATGAGGAGCAGCTTGGAGACGCTGTAGAGCGCCAGTCCTCCCGGGACATTGTCGGGGATGTGTCTGGTCTGAGTGGAGCCTGAGTGGGACACACAGGATGCCATTTTGAAAATAATTTCTCAAAGTTATTTTCATCTTACGTTTTTTTGCACGGTGTCTCACACCACCTCCAGTGGGAATGACGTAGTAATAATACACATGACACAAGCGAAACATTGAAACGTTCAAAGTGTTTTGACAACCCTCAAACTGAAACCCACTACAAGGCCTAACCCCACACTCGCCTCCATTTACATGAACTGCTCGTTTGTGTTTATCTGTTGTGTGCGGAGGAGAACGGGTCAATAAGCCCTGGTGACCCTGGTCGGACCTGCCACGTGTTTGATGCGATGGATGACCTCCTCCTCGTCCTCGGGCGTGGTGACGGGGCTGCGGGCCTCGTCCATGTGCGGGGGTCTCAGGTGGACCAGGGGCCTCTTCCTCCTCCTCACCGTGCCCGTCCGGCTGGCCCTGGCCTTGGGCGACTGCCTCTGGAGCTCCAACGTCACCACCTCCACCTTGCTCAGCTCCAGCTCTGTACGGGGAAAGTTGTAGACAAGAGTTGGCTAACAGTTCCGCAGTTACTTTGATGGACAGGTGTTTTTATGTTAAAGGGTTATGTGTAGTGGTCGGTGGGGTGGTTGGGCAAGGCTGACCTAAGTGTCTGAAATACTCGTCCAGGCCACTCCAGAAGTTCCTCTCAATGAAGCCCTTCACCAGCCCCCACGGATGCTTCCTGTAGCGCAGCTCTGTCGACACCCTGCACAGCAAACAAACACACACACAAACATTTTCATCATGCAGCTGTAAACAGTGTTCGAAATTATTCAGAATTTGATCTGTCAGACAGTATGACTAAACCATCTCACACTAACAGTAGACCTATCACTAACCTTAGTCGACACTTGTTCTTGGCCACCCTGGTGAGCATGTAGCGATTGAGAGTGTAAAAATAGTCGTGGTAGGGCACATCGTGGGCTATCACCTCAGCATCAACGATGTAGCACTCACTCTCCTGGCTGGCCTTGTACATAGTCTGAAAAGAAAGCACAAAAACGATTGTCTCGTATTTATAAAATACAAACATATCCTGGAAAATTTCCAATTGATGTTTTTCCACTTGAAAACCGAAATGACATATCTGCTCTCAACCCAAGTCTACTCTAAAATATTGTCTTTTGAAGTGCTCATCTTAGAGTATGGCATAATGGATATTATAACATCCTATCCTGTGTATATTGAAATAACAACACTTTCACCCTTGAATAAACATCCATAGGTTTGACAAAAAATAAAGGTAGACAAAAGAGTAATTAGAATGAAAAATTCTTTTTTTTAATTCCTATCAAAACCCGTCATGCAACCCAGTGGGCTCTAGAGGTCGCTAGCTACCTGTGTCTCAGTGACCGTGGCTGTCTTGGGAGCCAGAGGGTTGGTGAGGGAGATTGTGTACATGATCTCTCTGGTCTGGTCGCCAGACTCCTCTTTTCTCCAAGGGTGATACACAACGTCTGCCGTAATTAGAAACATTTGCCATAAACCACCGCCCAGTCATCCACAATTAGGCTCCAGTCGTTTAGATCCATTCAATGAAGTTAAAAAGGGAGTGGATTAGTCATAACATAGAGAGGGTTTGGTGACTGGCTACCTGAGAACCTCCTCTGCTCCAGGAAGTCTCTCATGAACTGCGACTCGGTGAACAGGATGTCGTACATCTTGTCCACGCTGAACTTGTACACCTCGTTGATGTACTGCCGGCCGCCCAGGTCCTCGTGAAAGGCCTGCACTTCCACTGCTGCAGGACACACACACACACACACACACACACACACACGGGAAGGACCCCGTGGTAAGTGACTGTATAGGAACGTGACGCTGGTATGAGTACTTTAATGTTCTCTAGGTGAGTGTGTACCATAAGTACCATACAGTTCGAGGTGTTTTTTTGCCACACACACACACACACACACACACACACACACCTTCGTCGTCGTGCGTCTCGGACGAGTCGCTGAGCTCGGTGGGCAGGTCCTCGTTGTCGTTGAAGTCGAGTGAGGGCGTGGGGCTGCTGGGCTGGCTGTGCAGGTTGGCCTCCAGCAGGGGCAGGGTCAGGAGCTCGGCGTCAGGAAGACAGATGGGGAAGTCCTCCACTGGGAGGAGGTCGTACTGCGCAGAGACAGAGCGCGCGGACGAGGAAACACACTGAGCAATGGCCTTTTGAGGTTTTTCTAAGCAACGACCGTCTGAAAGCACACATTCATCAGCGCATTTGAACGCGAGGTCAGATCCTGTTTTGGAACGGCCGGGCGCACGGGAGACGTGCTGCACACCGGTCCGTGCTAAAGTGTGGCGGCTGGGTCTACCTACAGGGACGGGCGGCTCGCTGCCGGCCAGGCTGGCCAGGGCATTGCTGGGGAAGGCTCTGCGGGGGACCAGGGGGCTGACGTCGGGCCTGGCCTCTGGGGTCTTGGCGAGGCCCAGGTCGTTGTTCTCCAGCTCCTCCACGGGCAGCTCCTCGCAGTACCTACACCAGGGGGGCGGGCAACAGCTGTAGGTCAAGGTTACCAGCTCGAGACACACCGCCCGCACCGTGCCCAGGATGTACCGGGGGGGGGGGGGGGACACACATCTAGGGATCGGTCTGGATGAGTGAGGACGTACACAGGAATTGTGGAAGGCCTAAGGCATTACCAGACTATGTGGGCTTTGTATTGGATTCAGAGGAACACAGCTAATGGAGGTTTTAAGAATACTAGCCAGTAGGGGTAATCTAGAGCAAAAAGGCTTGTGACACAATGGCTTGAGCAGTATTCAGGCTTGAGACTCACCCCATGGTGTTGAAGTCATCGTCCGGTGGCACATAGTCCTCATCGTCACTCGTCAGACCCAGCTCATTACCATAACACTGGTGGACAAAGTGCCACAACTCTTTGGGACACAAGGGCTGATGGATGGAAGGACAAATGGAGAAAGAAAGAAAGAAAGAAAGAAAGAAAGAAAAGGGGCAGACAGAATGGAAAGAGCAAAGCAAATAGACAGGGAAGGGAAATACAAGTCAGTTATTTCATAACCCATTTACAATCACTCTCAAATGATAATTTGACATGATCAGCATTCGAGTGTAGTAGTCTCACCTTTTCCAGCAAAGCATTTTGCCACAGTCTGAACATCATCATGTATGTTCTATCCCTTGCCCCAAATGAGGTGAAAAAGTGCTGTAAGACACAATATGTTTTTATAACACCAGCTCAAAATTCACCATTTACAACCTAGCATACTGCACAGTGTATGTCAGTGAGTGTGTGTTTGTGTTTGCTGACCTTATCAGTGTCGGTGCACAGCTGGATGGCATTGGGAATGAGGCGGGCGGTCTTCTCTTTTGTCATGAAGCAGATATCTTTTAACCGCACTGTCAGCTTGAGAGACAGAAGGGGGACGGGTTGGGGGAGAGAAAGAGAGAGCGAGAGAGAATGTTACCATACTTGCGTTAAAAACAAGCTAAAAACAAAAATTAGAATGGAATGCTACGGGGCCGAACCACCAAAGTCCATACCAGGGTTTCCCAGCGAAAGATGTTGCTATAGAAACAGATCCAGTTCTCGGAGAGGTAGAGGCGGCCCTGCAGGAGGATGTCTCGCTGCAGGGCACAGGAGTAGTCTGATGGAGAGAGGTCATAAAGCTCAGGTCAGGTCAGGTCAGGTCAGGGGTCAAACGCAGAGCAACTGTGTTTTACATTAGCGCTGTCTCAAACAAAGTTAGTCGCGGCCGGGGTGCATCTCAATACCAGGGTGTTAGAGCGGATGGGGAACAGACAGATATAAAGGGAAGCTTTCCTCAAGTGACCTCCTCTGTGCCTGCTTACCCACAATGAGGCGCTCTGAGTCAGGCAGTTGCTTGAAGAGTTTCCTGAAGTCCTCATTGCGCTGCTTGTATGTGGGACTAAGTACCTGCAGGGGACACACAGGGGGGAAAACACTTTAATCATAAACTCAACACACACACACACACACATACACACACACACACACACACACACACACACACACACACACACACACACACACACACACACACACACACACACACACACACACACATACACACACACACACACAGTTAAGCCAATCCCTTTGAAGGCTGCCTTTCATCCACAGCGATGAACCAGCCCCTCTGTCCCATGCAGGGCTCCAGGAGGAGGACACATCCACGGGCGTGAACACAGACCAGCCTGTATGTCTGCCCCTAACAGTGGATATATGGACACAAAGAGCTTGGCTTCCAGCCCAGTACAGTGGACATACAGATCAATAACCGACAGAGATAGAACAGTGGTTGAAACAAATGTCAAATCAGGTATTTGTGTTGGTTTGATTTTGGTCTGGGTCTGAAAAATATAAATTCTAGGGTAGACAATCTGTTGTTGCTTGGAGTGTAGTACATGTAGTTTACATGTAGTTTGCATGTACTAGTTCCCTATCACACACTATACGTCTCCAGGGTCCCAACTGTTTTCAGTAGATATGGCTCTTCTTTTTCTCTCTCGTCCTCTTCCACAAAGCTTCAGCCAAGGCAGATGAACTAGAAGGACCAAACACGCTTATGATCCAGATCTTTGGAGCATTCTGATTAATGATGGCCCTAGATTGAACATTCTTTCCAAGAAACCAGGCTTATGTTTCCTGTACAAACATTTGGCCTAGTTTCTACCAATTTCAACTTTCACGGCTATCCTAACTCTCTGATAAAGACATTGCAACAACCTTACTCTATAACTCTCTTTCACACACCCACCCACACACTCGCTTAATCCAAAGGGTGCACACTTATATTGCAGCATTGAATGCTACTTATGCCAAATAAATTCCATCGACCCAAAGGGCCCAACCCATCTCCACCTCAACCCACGGTTTGGTGACTTACTGCTGGGATGCTTTCTGACTCCCAGTCCCAGGCCTGCCAGTCGGACTGCCAGCTCTCCTCCATACTGTCCTGTGGGTGCATGGCCACCGTGTCCCAGTCGGACAGAGAGTCCGTCTCTGAGTCAGCCTCCATGGCTGGCTCCTTTCAACCTATCGCTGTGTTTATATTAGTCCTCCTCCCTAATTCCTTAACCCTGCATCTATGCCTTTCTCTGTCTCTTTCAGTGAGATCACCACCCCCCTACCCCCTCTATAACAGAACGGTATTCCCCCTGACTCGTGAGAAGTCCCTATCCGCCAAGCTACTCAGCTGAGGCGTGTAACTCCCCCTTCTCCTTCTCTCTGCCTCTATCACACACAGACAAACACTTCTGCCTTTGACCTGCAGTAACCTCGAAACCTTGGAGAACGTTGTGCCTCTCTCTCTCTCTCTCTCTCTCTCTCTCTCTCTTTCTCCCTCTCTCGTCCTCTCACAAAACAATCCAGACCCTTACTGAAAACACACAATCTCACAGTAACTCTGCTCGCGTCAAAACACAGCCTGGGGGCACACTGGATCAGCCCGACGAGGTGAACTATAGTAACCCTAACTTCCTTGGAAAGGCTACGGTAAGGGCATGCTGCAGACTAGAGACAAAAACAGGGCTTTCTGGACGGTATCATGGAGCTCAGTCCCCCCCTACCCCCAACCCTCTCTACTTTAACACCGTGTGCCAGTTGGCCTGAAAGGGTACTAATGTAACCCCAGGGCTCTCCCGCTGACTGAAAACCTGCAGTGGGACGCTCCTCCCGTTTGTGTAGAGGTAGTTTCCAGTGACGGCCAGGGGTAAATGATCCGCGGTAAGGGGTCCGCTGAATCCACACGGGTCCCTTGCATGTGCCCCTGCTGTTCTCAAGCTGACGATAGAGTGGGGAAAGAGGGAAACGTGGGGCGAAAGGACCTTTAAAGAAAATGCCTCCCCGCTGGTGTAAAGGTCAAGAAGATATCTGGAGAGGCCAGTGAAGCCAGAGGTCCAGGACTCTGCTGGCCTGTCCGGGGTTAAGTCCGAAGTTAACGACGGCTAGGCGGGGTAAAGACCTGATTTAGGACCAGTCTTAGACCTGGTAAAGACAGCAGGATGTGTCTAAACTCAGATGATGATTTCACAAGAGGAAACCCCAAAAGGTAAAAAAAAGCTTTTGGACAGAACCATGCAACATTTGTGAGGAAACGTTGGTCCACTCAGTCCCACTCGGTTTGCATGACCCTCACTATAGCCAAAGCCAGAAAGGTAAAGCTCTCACTGGGTTTTAGAGAATCTAATCTGCAATAATATCCAGAACAATTTCAGCATTGTACAGTGAAATCCGAAACTGAAATCCAGATTCATAGGCTGTGAACTGACAAATACGTGTCTTTGTCCTCAATGTGAAGAAATTCCTAGTCCAGTCCCAGGTCGCTACAATGTGAACGGAATCTGATTTCTCTCTCACTGCTGTCCCTGCTGACTCTCTGACAGACCACGTCTGTGAACAGGGCTCTTCAGGAGGCTGCAGTAGGAGGGGCCAACGCAAGTGTTTTTATGTGTAAGGGAGAGAGAGAGAGAGAGAGAGAGAGAGAGAGAGGAAAGGAGGAAGGGAGGGATGGAAACAGGAGGGTTGGGCTCCAGAGGGGTGGGGTTTAAAGGGGATTCTGAGTGCAGGAGTAGTAGTGTGTGTGTGTGTGTGTACGGGTCAGGGAGGGGAGGGTGGTAGGCACACATTGCTTGCACATGCAAAACTGTTGTGAAGCCCCAACCAAAACTCGAAACACCCTTCTCCACTCCTTCTTCGTCTCTCACTTTTTTCAGAGAGTGAAACTGGGCACAATAACACAAAAACAACCAGGCATCCCAGTTCAGACACCAAACAAACAACTGTTTTGTGAAATAACCTTTATGAAATTCATCTCTTTCCAAGAAAAAAAAACAATGTATACGTAACATAACCTTGTTTGTGTGTGTGCGTCAGTATGTACTTGTGTGTGTATTTTCAATCTGTTTAGTAATATGATGTGGATCTAAGTGTGTGTTTGTGTGTGTTTTGGAGTTCTAGGAAAAACACTGGTGTTTCTCAGGACATCCACTGTGGGTTTCCTCTTCAAGGGAAAGCGTGAAAAACATAGAATGTAGTGGGTTTTGTGTGCAGAGTCGGAACAGTACACAGAGAGAACCATTGTGTGTTTGTGGGTGTGTTTGTGTGTGTGTATGCCTTTTCTGGCGTAAACAATGAAGCATTGCCAAGGACAACACCCCTTCATCCAACTTCCTAACTCTTTCAATGATTTATCTCCTTATACTTCAATTTCTTTTATGCTAATCACGTTTCGTTTTCCGCATTTGCTCATCAAATTCTTTCCATATTCTCGGTCTCTTTGCAGCTCTTCTCCCTTTCATTCTGCATTTTCAGGGAACTAAAGGTGAATGAACTGTAGTGAACTCTATGGTAGGAGGGTCCATTTCCCAGAGGTGACTAACAACTCCAACTCTCCTCTGGCACCACCCCCACAAAACCCCCTCCCTTTCTACAACTCTCCTCTGGCACCACCCCAACAAAACCCCTCCCTTTCTACAACTCTCCTCTGGCACCACCCCAACAAAACCCCCTCCCTTTCTACAACTCTCCTCTGGCACCACCCAAACAAAACCCCTCCCTTTCTACAACTCTCCTCTGGCACCACCCCAACAAAACCCTCCACTTCTGGCACCACCCAAACAAAACTCTCTCCTCTGGCACCACCCCAACAAAACCCCCTCCACTTCTACAACTCTCCTCTGGCACCACCCCAACAAAACCCCCTCCCTTTCAACAACTCTCCTCTGGCACCACCCCAACAAAACCCATCCCTTTCTATAACTCTCCTCTGGCACTACCCAAACATAACCCCCTCCACTTCTACAACTCTTCTCTGGTACTACAACATAAACCCCTCCCCTTCTACAAACCTTCTCTGGCACCACTATTAAACAACCCCCTCCGCACTTCTACAGATCAAACACTGCAAGTTTCTCTCTCTCTCTCTGTATAACACGATTAGACTACTTGTTTACCTTTGTAGAACAGTTTGTGCAGCGGTCCCTCTCCCGTGGTTCTTATTCCTATCTATCAGCTGCTTAAAGGCTGAGGAACAGTCAACAGTCATCGAGATGTGTACGTGGTGTGTGGTCGCGCCACAGCGGACTCTGGGTCTCGCAAGACTCTTCGTCCATTGGGAGTGACTAGGAGGAGGGCTGCAGAATGCATCTGAAATCCCCTCTCTCAACCACAGTCACTCATGTGTCCCAGTTGGTTACTGGTCATTTGCCTTCGGCTGGGACAGGTCGTGACATAAAACATGTAAAGGTCGCGGGTCGTGTTAGGGGTTTGAAGCTCAGCACAGAGCCCAAGACCAGCCCGGTCATGAGACGAGAGTGGGAGACGAAGCACCACTGATCAGGATAGCTGAGCTTCTGGGGAACAACAGTTAGTCGGGGTCGTCTCAGGCTGGTGGAGGGATCGACCGCCCTCTCTACAATGGGCTTTTTGTGCGTCCGCCTGCTTATCCTGCAGTCCTCCAACACAGGCCACGGCTGGGAATACAACTAAAATGTTCACAAAATCACACACACACACACACACACACACACACACACACACACACACACACACACACACACACACACACACACACACACACACACACACACACACACACACACACACACACACACACACACACACACACACACACACACACACTCCATGCCATTTTTCTCTAATCTCTCAACTTCCCATGAGAAACTGACAAAGATCATCTGCATAATAGCGAGTGCCTATTCACAAACAAACAATGGAAATGAACTGTTGCCATTTTAAATGACCTCTGGCTGCCACCCCATTTGAATGACTCACTCAATGAGCTAACACCTCCATTTGGGGGTTCATACTGTGTTATGGCTCATAACACCAAGGGCTGTGGAGGAAGATTTTATATTTGGCTGCTTCAGAGAGAACAAATCTCCAATCTGTATAATAACTGCAGGCCAGAAGGCACCAACCTATATGACACAGGGTTGAAAGTCTGCAGTCAGTCTACACTGGGAAGGAATTGTGAGACCAAGACGATTTTGAGTAACATTTTGGAGGCACAGATGAATGCAGCACTGCAGCTGTATTTCTTTATTTTCCAATAAAGTCAGAAGACATATCTTGGACCAACATTGAACTCACCATAGAGTAATTTAAATTGGTCACAGCACAAAGTAAATCAGAAGAACAATAATGGCGGAGTGCACTTACATTGTACCAGCTCTGGCTTTTCTTTGGTCACAATCAAGTGGTCAAGGTAGAGAGGGAGAGGGGAGAAAGATAGAGAGAAAGGGGGGGGGAGGGGGGGGGGAAGAAAGAGAGAATAACAGAGATTAGTGACAGGGCTTCTTAACATAGTTTTAAACGATACTCAGTTTTAAACAAGACAATGTTCAGTCTCTGGGGCAGGGTGAAGCCGAAGCCTATTTAGGGACCTGTCCTGATCGTTAGAGATGAAAGGGAATCACTACTCAGATTGACAATTGAAGCCATAAATGTTAGGCGGGAGTTAAATTAAAATTATCAAGAACGAAATGACCCAAAACTTCATGAATTATTCCCCAATTGTGATATTACTCATACCAGAATTGGCCACAAGGAGGCAGTGTTCACTAAAATAGATGAACGAAATAATAACGTCTAGTGAGGGCTTGTATCATCCCATTTCCCATTGCAACACAGGATGGAAATCCAGGTCAGGTTGATAACAAGTGATAACATTATATATAAAGAGCTTGCTTAGATAATGCATTTTCTATCATTATAAGTTCATAGGCGAAAGTGCTCTCTCTCTCTCTCTCTCTCTCTCTGTCTCTCTCTCTGTGTCTCTCTCTCTGTGTCTCTCTCTCTGTGTCTCTCTCTCTGTGTCTCTCTCTCTGTGTCTCTCTCTGTGTCTCTCTCTGTGTCTCTCTCTGTGTCTCTCTCTGTCTCTCTCTGTCTCTCTCTGTCTCTCTCTGTCTCTCTCTGTCTCTCTCTGTCTCTCTCTGTCTCTGTCTCTCACATGCACACACACCTGCGCTCACTACTCAGAATAACAATTACATAACACTCAAAGTAATGAGAATGAGATTTAGGTTTCAGTGAATCACTCATACGATTTATCCCATACTGTAGAGTAGAAATACACATAATTTCAAACAAAACAAAAACCTAAAAACAAACAATGGATGTTGGACTAAATACATGAAACTTGTAGATAGCTCGTAAACCACAAATGGAACAGGGAAGGAGGGGACCCGCACATCAAGCTACAGGGCCAGGGTCAGGGGTCACAATAAGGGTTCATGTCTGAGGGAGGGTCAAAGGTTCAATAAAATAGTCGCTTACTTTAAGCAGGTTTAGTCTGTCATACTGGAAAGAAAGTCCACACACAGACAAATCAGCCATGCAGATGAGAGATGGGGCAGGACGGAGATGAAGACAAGACAGACAGACAGACAGACAGACAGACAGACAAGACAGAGAGACAAAGGTGTTAGACAAACAGCTGGAGGGAGGAGAGCTGGAAGGCTGCTGGCGGAGCTGTCTGTTGGCCTGATGATGCCAAAACGTGTGCCTTGTGTAAACATCTGTCTGTGATAGAGCGTGTGTATACTGCGTTGGGTTTCCCAGTGCGTACTTGTACCCCACACTTCCTGATCATCAACGGTAGACACACCATCAAACCTATCACACTCGTAAAACCACACAACATTTTGTAGAGTAATACTATAACTACATCCATCCAAGTAAAGCATATTAACGGAGCAACAGTTTGAAACATACCGTATCGCATAGTTTGAGAAATTCAAACAACCTGGCGGTCGTATTAGTGTGGGGGGAGTAAGCAAGACCAGAACAGTTAAAACAACCTAGGTGTAGTTGGGATTTCAGGATTCACGATGCGATGACTCCCCCTTAGAAAAATAGACTAAAAGTTCCGAAATTTCAACCGACCCTTTTTAATGTACCAAACTAAAAAACAATTACACCATTTCTACGACTGGAAAAGGGGACGGGCTATGCTAGCGTAGGACTCTGTCTGACAGGATGCTGCTTCAGGGATGAAGATCAAGGTAGGTTAAGTTTGCACACGCAGGACAAAAGGAACAGTCCCAATCCCAAATCAAGCCCTTTCAACTAGCCACTGGAAACAAGTGTAGATCTGACAGGATTAGACAGGCCTAAGCAGAATGGACATCTCAAACACAACACAGAGCCCCGTCAACATTCTGTTAATACCCATCAAATCATGTTAAATCAGCAAAACAGACCTTGGCGGCTAGAGGTTAAGGTTGCAATGGAATTGAGAAGGGGAGCTATCAATTAGCACAGTGAGAGGGGAAAGACCGTTAAAGGAAGAATGTTAGCTTGTGTTTGCAGGGGGGTCAGGAAGGCATGTCACAGGCAATGAAAACAAGCTTATAGGAAAGAGAGAGAGATCCAGAAAAGAGTGATGCTTACTTTGGAAAGTCGCTTGTGAGACTACGCATGCATGAGAAGAAAGAAAGAAATCAGAATCAAAATGAAGAAACAGCAAAGTACAGAAGGAAGAACCAAAGTAATCGATGGCCATTTCTACTTGCCACGTGTAATAAGGAGCTCTAAAGACAAAACTAAGAGTCAAAAATGGTGGAAAAAAATTAAATGTGATTAATAAACATGATTGACAAGTGAATGGCAAGTCAAATCCTGAGAATGGAAGATGGTGAGAGGCAAAGAACAAAATTAGCGTGGAATGAAATAATGAAAACACGCGGATCTTCTCCTGAGTAAAAGCTTGACGGCTAGATAGAGATTTAGTACTGCACTTAAGATAACAACTTCTCCCTCACATATGCTACCAAACCATACGAGCGTGATTAAACACCTGCAGTGGCAAACGAATCAAACGTGCCTGCAGCAAGTATCTTGAAGTGTATCCAAACCTAACATTATTAGTATGGCATAGGTGTGTATATTACTTTGAGGAGAGAGCATCGTTGTAATAGCTTTACATACTGGAGACTGAGCGTCGTGGTTATTAGTGCTGCTGTAAGTGTGGGGCACATTTTGGGAATCAAGAAACAGACAATGGACCTACTAGACATGGGGATAGTTTTATACTACAGTAAGGCGTGAACAAACCACTGTGTTTGTGTAAGAGAGCATTACCTGCTAAACTTGTTAATATTATGTTGAGGCACGTCGTGCCCTATAGTTAAGCCCCTCTTTGTATGGGTCTGCTAGGAGGCTTACCTGAAAGCTTAGATGCTGTTAGGAAAAGCTCATTCCATTCCTTTCCTCTCTGAGGGAAATGCTAATCTACACAAGCGGACCTCTAAGTCGTTGTATCTGTAGGCATCGTTGACCACATCAGCGTGCGTGCGTGCTGGAGCAAAATAGAAGGGGCTCACCTTGGAGTTTTTGCCCCCGCTGCGGGCGGCGCTGGTGTTGGTGGTGGTGTGCAGAGACTGGGAGTAGGTCCTCTGGTGCTGGTGCTGCTGCTGCTGCTGCTGCTGGGCCAGGGGCTCCGCGGCCGGGGGCGGTTTGTCCGAGGAGGGGTCCGAGGAGCCCTTCTCCACCATGGCGCTCTCACCCTCGGGACTCAGCTGCGGCGTGGGCGAGCGTGAGCGCTTACGCAGGATGGGCGAGCAAGCGGGCGTGCTCCGGTTCGAGTTACTGGCGGTGCTGGGGAGAGCAGAGGGTTTGGGGGGGGGGGGACGACGAGGGGACGAGGAGGAGGAACGGAGGGAGAATGAGATTTAAGTTGATTTCAGCCACAACATGTTTAGGCTACATGGGGGTCCAACCTGTGGGGAAACAGGGTGTGAAGCTGATCTCCGTCAGAACAGGATCACTGGAGATACGCGCACACACACAAACAGTTGCCAAAGGAACAGCTGCTGTGCCACAGGGGTGGATGAACTCCTAATTTTGCCTCCTTCTGTCACTTCCCATCCTTCTGAGGTACCATACAACTCCTGCAAAACTCTTGGTTCTCTCCATCCATAGCTTTATTTGTGCATGCGCGTCCATGAAAGGGGGTGCACACACCTACATGGCAAGAATCACAAAGGCCCTCACACACACAATGTCTAGCCTGACCTAATGGGTGAAAGGAAGAGATATGAAACAACAGTGCCTCCCTTCCTGGAAGTGATTGTGTAACGCTCCAAGTGTGAGTGTGTGAGTATGGGCATCTGTTTCCGTATTAGTAAGGAAGCAATTGGTTATTTTAATTCACCTCATCAGCTTTAATTGAGACAACACGGATATTACAGTTCGCTATTGCCCAGGACCTTACAATACAGCATACAGCACATATTTCACAATACCTTGCAATTAGATACAAAGTATCTCAGTCCTGAGCATTTTCTAGGGCAGCACCTATATAATGGAACTATCTTTCTCTCGCTAATTTATAATTCACTATCAATGTTTCAATCCCGCCTCAAACCCCATCTTTTCACTCTAGCCTACCATTTATTACTGTAATTAAATGTGTTAAATAATCTGTTAATCCCTCATCTGACATTCCGTATTTTTTGCTTTTGTTTTTACTTTATTCATTAAGTTTTCACTGATGATGTTTTTTGTCTGTTGTTCTTGTTCGTGGGTCATTGTCTGTTGCCATGTTTGTGGTTAACCATGTAAAGCGTCTTTGGGCTTTAGAGAAAAAAAAACTAAAAACACAAAAAAAAACTACAAATATATATATATATATATATATATATATATATATATATATATATATATATATATATATATATATAAAATATATATTATTTATTATTGCTAGAGCAGTAATCATATATAAATGAATGATTCTGAACAATAATCCAAGCTCATCACGCACCGTAAAATGGCAGTGAATCATATGCAGCTGTCAGTCTCCGTGAGACATCTGCTTATCACAGTGAACCCAAGTCACATACAGAATACATACTAATCGGAGCAACAACACATCGTCTGAAGTTTAAATTTGTGTCAGAAAGGCAGACAGTTTGAATGACACCTGCCCTCAGTGGTACCCAAGGAATTAAACAACACACTTTCAGTACAATGGAATACTGTTTAAATAAACAACCAAACTCACTGCATTGAACATTTAATATAATTCCACTAGAGCAGCATATGATGTCTGTCATTGTGAAAATATATTCCGTTCAAGTATACCCCTAAATTCAAATACCTCCTGACAAAGACAACCTCATTCTTTTTCTTCAGGTCATCTGTGCTAGACAGTAGACATAGCAATTCACTCATTCAATTGAGGCTGAAGAAAGCCACCCTCGTAAACCAGACAGTCATGTCCTCAGTCGAATCACTCCCTAATGCTTATTAGCATGCTCCACTGGCACCACATAACCAGGCTGTCTGAAAAGCGGTGGCTAAAGTGGCTAATTAGCTTATGCTAAGCTAATGGTGCTAATGCTAATCTGACGCGGCATTATATCACCCTGCATCCACACCCACACACACACACACAGGAATCAGAATAAAAAAGAAAGGAAATGAGATGGACAAACAGCCGAATGGATCCATGGCATGCTGAGAGGCAAACCCACCTGGTAGCCATGGAGGACTGAGCCCACCCGATCCAGTTGCTCCCGTTTCATTCAGCCCTTCATTTCAATAGCAACGCTGGAGGAAGGAGAGGATGAGAGATGGAGAGGCAGGGGGAGCCGCCCCCAATGCATCCCAGACAGAGGGGCTGTTGGCTGCACACACACACAACAAGCACATACAGACTGCTCTAACACAGCGCGTTAAGAGTCAATGGAGCATGCCTGTTTTCTCCCTCTCTCCCCCTCTCTTTCTCTGCAGACTGATTCACAGGCGTGTGCATGGGATGCTGCCAAGCCCCTATCCCCTCTCCGCTTGCCGTTTCTTCCCGTCCCCTGCTGCTCAAATCCTTTCTCCCTCACTCCCTCCTTCTCGATGTCCCTGGATTGGATGCTGAGGCTGAGCTAGTGGTAAGCTATGGCCGCCGCTGCTGCTGTTTTGCCTGGTACAGGCAAAGAGCGCATGCATGAGAGAGAGAGAGAGAGACAGAGAGAGTGAGACAGACCCAGAGAGAATGAGAGGGGTACAGGGAGATAGCCGCCCTTCTCTTTACTTATTCATGCTGTTCATGAATGAATCGGCTGACGTCATTGAACCCCACTCTGTCACACCACAGACATCCCCTCCCACTTCAATGCCCAGCGAGCACACACCCACACGCCCTCTCCTCCTGCTCGGGCTCAGACTCCCCTCCATTTACCAAACCACACATCCCATTTTGTTCTCCACAGACACAACTCATTATCTCATAATAATAGACCTCATCTTTTTCAGTCTCCCATGTGACTTCAATGTATTTACAATACATAGATACAGAGGGGAAAGCAAAGGGGCAACCTGCATGGCTGCGCTAGAACTGGACCAAGTCTCACAGAATGGAAAGACACCTCAATTAGGTCGGGGCTGTCACTTGAAACAACGCTTACTTACTGTTAAAGTGAGTTGCTTTTTGGTTCATATTCTAAACGAAGAGAAAAACATTTCATATAAGGCATTTCTACATGCACTATGAGAGGCATTCTGAAAAGAACACACTGCTTTGGCCTCATATGTAAAGCTTATACATACAGCCAGAGGGGGCCTCAGGCCAATAGACATGGCTCCCAGTAACAAAGAACACAGCCTTGGCAGGTGCGCACGCGCACGCACACACGCACACACGCACACACGCTCCATGTCTCTATAGAACATACACACACACAGGTCTATAGAGCATTGTATCTGAACATCCTACGCCACTCTGAACAATGAAAATGACTGACTGGAAGCAAGCAGACAGAGGAACCACCGCCCAATCCCAGACCGTTGAAACAGTAGTCCGGTACTCTGTCTGCATGGAGTGTGAAATGACACTGGTGGTGTTCGGACCAAGGAGACAGGCCCTCTGGATAATCTCTAGTCTCAGCTAAATCTTCTTCTACAAGTCACCCAGCTGTCACTGAAACTCTGCTCACTGGCATAATGACTCTAGTAAGACACACAGCCCTTAAATGTATATCCTAACGTGTTTTTAGCATGTGCAGTGCACATGATTGTACATTTTTCATTGCAGTAATACCTTGGGCTGGGTCATGTGCATCTTCCATTGGGCTAGGGCATGTGTTTTTAGCATCTAGCCTGGAAAACACTTTTGACTTGTGCAGCATATACACAACTAATCATATCTCCATAATAAATTCCATAGCAATGTTTTAGTATTTTGTAAGTGCCATAATCAATTAATTTAAAATGTGTGAGACACTATTGATCATAATCAAAGTGTGAGACAGAATTGATTCGCAGGAGAGGTTGAAAGGACAAATATGGATCTCAATCTGCCTATTTGGCCAGGTCATCATTGTAAATGACAACTGGTTCTTAATTGACCCATCTGGTAAATAACGGAAATGATTGACATATCTGAAGGTTGGCGTATACCTTGCATGATATCACAGAAAACACACAAACAAACAAAAAATCCCCTAGACCTGTCATGAGGAACATAAAGAACCTAAGACATGGATGCATTCAGGATGCATGCGCTTTTTCTCCCGATCCATCCTCTGCATAAAGAGCAGGATCCCATTCTGTCGAGCAGCACAGATTCGCAATCCCCCTGGGACTACTTCTGCTGATTGCACATAGCACCATGTGGCCTGAGATATCAGCGGCCAATCGCGACGCAGCGCACAGCCTACTAAGCCGGTGAGCAGCCACTCACAGAGTCCCTCAGTGCTGAGAGAGGCAGAATGCAGCCAATGGCGTTCGCGTCACTGAAAACGATGCAGATGTGAGGTAATTCATTGGAATCCTCTACGGAAGATGTCAGAGTGAACTATGTAGTGACTGATAGGAGGTGAGGTGATAAGGGGAATCCTTTTTTTCCCCATTCCTCTCAACACACAGGATTATCTGACATAACAGGGGCGTGCCCTGCACGCATTTTAAACAGGACTTTTTCTAAGAGCAACACTGAAAATCCTCAGTATGCATTTATAAAGATTTACAAAACTTCCATACAGGTTCACGATGTCGTTGTTCATTTAAACTACTGGATGCATGCTGAGGCTCTATGAAAGAAATGATGAAGCCTACATAACAATAACTACAGTACATAACATTATCTGACCAGGCAAAAAAACAGATTGTGGTTTTCCGCAGTCTCCCTCGTTACTTGATATGATGGACGCTCACACATGGGCCTTGCTGGTGTCATAGATGGATAGAAACAAATCCCACAGGATTCGGAAGCTCATCTACATTGGTTGTAATTCAGGACATATACTGTGGTAATATGAGACCGTGGACTGAAACAGAATCCGCATAGCAAAATCCGTTTGTCCCGACAGTTGCTGATACAAACATGACTGAAGTGAAAAATGAACACATTACTTCCTGCAATGCTATAGCTTAGACAGCCAATCATAACCTGGCCCGTAATCACCCAATGGCTTTGTGGTAAAACCAACTCCACAGAGTTTGCAAGGTGCAGAGCCTTGTGCTTTTGTCTGTAACGTTGAGACCAGACCTGAACCTACTATACACGCACACGCACGACAATGCTACAGTGCTGTCCATCAAAAGGTGTCGGCGTGACAAACCGTAGCGTATAGCGTAGTGATCTATGCCCGCGCCCGTCCAAAACCGGAGGGACTAGTCTATCACCGTGAGGAACAAGCGTCCTTGGAGAGACATTAACATGGCGGCGTTGTCAGCATCATCGATACAGACACTGCAGTGACAGAGGGAGAACACTGAGAGCCAGGGCTTTGGCAGCCAAATGCTGCCAGACTCCTGCATTGTACATGATGACAGGGAGACAGACATAGCGTGTGGCTACGCTGCAAAAGGTGTTCATATTTCATGGGGAATCAAGCACTAACCATTTATATGGACGCACGATGACAATGCAAGTGTAAGGAAGAGGTTCCGAAAAAAGTGTTGCTTTCATCTAAGGAAAACACAAACCAAATGGGGTTTGCAAAAACATCACCACTTGTTTTAATAAAAGGCCATTTTTGTTCCTTTGCTAGTGTCAAGTCTGCCTGTGGACTGGGCAGGAGCTGGGGGGTCACATGTCACGTGCCCCTAGCTGTTGGCAGACAATGACGTGGACAGTGGTGCGTGTAAAGCAGGACACTGTGGTCAGTCTCGCTAACAGTTCCACAGGTCACACAGGTTTGGCCAGGGTGCCACTGTTCCATTGGCTCCGGCCTGTCAGGGGGAACGACGAACTAGACAACCTAACGGTTCACTGAGCAGGTTATGTCTGCTCCAATTGTTCACCCCACCAACTCCACACGCTTATGGGAATGTATGACGCCTGCTATACATGACTGATGTGTAGGCACGCGCACATTCACACACCCATTGTTTGATGCTGTAACGGAGGATTCACTCAGTGTCTTTCCTTGACTTAAAGTGGTGTGAGTGATGCATTTGAACCCCCCCCCCCAACAAAAAAATACTTCCTCTTGAAAAAACAGATGACTATGATGATTTGAAGTCGTTTTAGACTCAGTAGTAAAGCGACCGTGCATTATATAGAGTATAAAATGGGCTTCACTACTTGGGGATGGGGGAACCGTATCTGTCATGTCCAGGAGTTTATCAGTAACACCCGGACTCACTAAAATAAATAGTATCGAGCCAATATTCCTGTTTTTTTCTCCCACTAGTCTTTTTTTTAATCTCCCACTTCATTTTTTGCTTCATTGCCACAATTCTTTCCTTTAAATGGTGTTTGTTGCGGCTGGGACCGGCGGACAGACTGTGGCTGCAGGACTTCAGCCTGTCAGGTCAGGCAAGAAAACATTCCTTCTGCTACCCTCTGGATGGGCTGCCTTAGATGACAGCACAGTGTAGGACACTATGTGGCCCATGTCTCCCACCATGGAAGTGAATGCAGACTAAGGTCAGTACACTACAAAGTTGGCCAGGCCAAAACTTGTAACTAGCAGCTGGCTACAGTCAAGAATAAGGTCCTACACACCACTAGTGAAGTTTGAGGGGCGTATTATACATCTAAACAGCTTGTACACAGTATAAGCAATCCTTTAAATTAACTTCTTACACTGCTTGCAGAAAGAATGCTGCCGTATTGAGTGTGATTGTGTATCTGTACTTGCATGATTACCGCATCTAAGGTGAAAGGGTGTGAATGTGTGTTATAAATGTAGCCCAAAATACAGACAATACACATAAAATGAACACAAAGTCACACTTGAAGAGTCAGCAATCCTGAAGAACTGGACATTGATCAGTTGAGTCCCACCACTGTCTGACACCACAGTATAAAGTTACTTTAACTCTGCCTCCATCAACCAAGGCTGTAGATTTTTTTTTTAACTTAACATATGTATATTAAGCACTCGCTTCCAGGCAGACAAGCCCGACGGACTAGGTTTTTAATACGTGCGTATTCTTAGATAACACAGCTCCATTTCTCCCCGTAAGAGGAGAAGTAGCTGCAAAGGTCTCATGATGAGGGGCCATCCCAGCGGATGCTGTCTTAATTGGAAAGGATGGGATTCCTGCCATCTTAATTCCCTCTTGCACCCCCTCCCATTCAACCACACATTATTTCTCTCTCTCTCTCATATTACCAGATCTTACACAAGCCACTAACATAGCAGCCTGTAATCTAGCAATGAAGAGCTGAAAGCTTTTTCTAAACCTGGTTATAAAACCCAGCAAAAAAAGGAAGAAGGAAAAAGAGAGTTCTCAGAAAGACAACTAATTGAACGTGTACGTCTAGCTTCTACTCTGGATGTATTTACCTGTTCAAGCCAACTTCCAGAATATATATGGCTAGCAACTGTTCAACTTCAACCTACATCCAACAAGGACATTTTATCAGAAATGTTTTGAGATTTGATTTTGAACCCCCATCCTCCCAGTATTCTGATGGAATACATATGTTGACGACATTTAGAATGAAACATTTTACTTGGCCGAGAAGAACACCAAACACGAGCAAAACAATGATACGTCAAACTAATCACTCAATACTGACTTTAAAACGAGCCCATGGGCCGTATTCGCTTGAAGTTGAGGGTTTGTTCAAGTAGGAACAAAATCTATGCTTTTGGGAAGACAACTGTGAATTAGCAATAGCTTTATTAACACTTCTATGTTGTGACACAAATGATTAATCTAGAATTATTAAGACTTTAAGACAAAAACTTTATATATGTGCCTATTGAAAGTTTTCAAACGCTACGCAGCGCACTTTTCTCGACCACTTAGATTCAGAGCTCCAGTTGTGTCTACATTGTGCTGATCGGGTTTGACCTGCCTACTATTGGGTGCTCTAATTTATTCAATAAGAGCTTAAAGCGATGCATTATTAATGCAATGCACTCTGCAAGTTACATAAAAATACACAATTAAAGTGTAAAAGTAAAAAGGCACAGAGTATCAAGCAGCTAAACCCACTCACAACCTTCACCCCATTCATACTTGATAATGTCCAAAGACTTAGCTTACATCAGTTGGATAGCTTTACTAGTAAAAGTGTGTTGACGTGGCTGCTTCGACCCCTGCCACCAAAAACCACTGAGTCATTCGATAATCTGCTTCTACTTGGCCGACCCCCAAAATAAGCCCGCCCATGTCAACTCCAGAATTATCACTGTACCATCTAAAAAGTGCAGCTCTGGCTTATGTAATAATCACACTGACATGCTAATGCTGCCTGGAGTTATGTTAGCTGCAAGCTAGCAATAACAGTAAGAGATTTGGTTGCTTAGCTATTCATTTTCACATGTAGGCCTATATTGGCTAGCACTGTTCGAGTGAGTAAGAGCAATATACTTAAAACTATATTTGTGTGCAGTAGGTTGGTGGTTGAGAAACAGACAATCAGACAGACAGGTAGTCTGTTCTTATACAGCCGCATACTCAGGTCAACCATCTCTACTGCACCTGCAGACACAAAACATTTGTACACTAATTCTATCTTCGTATTTCTCCACCTATTTCCTTTCTCTCTTGCTTTCAGAGACACACGTGTAAAAAAACTGACACTGACTGCCCGCCGCAACAACAAGCAGATCAGGGAGGAGAGACGAATGAGAAGAGAAGGGGATGCGTGAGAAAGAGTGTGGCGCTCAAATTAGGTGGCGAGGCGCCACTTTGAGGGGACACTCTGAGGAAGATGGGATGTCTGGGGCAGAAAAGGGAGACGACCCTGGCGTGCTCTGACAGCCCATGTGCTGGTCCTGTACCGCAGAGGACATTAGAGAGGCACGACAGCCTGAAGCTCAGTGGTGAAACGAGGCAGGATGCACCTAGGACACTGGAAGCACTGGAGGGAGAGATAAAGCGTGGAGTGTGGAGGACAGGAGAGGAACCGGGTCTCTGGGATGCTCTCTAGCGGACTGGCACGCTGAGCGGAGGCAACATTCAGCGTTTGTGGGGGGGGTGAACAGATGGCACGAGACAGAGAGAGCTACAGGGGGAGAGGGAGGGAGGGAGAGAGAGAGAGACGAAGGGGCGAGAGCGGCTGTCAGGGGACAATCAGTCCCCTCTCAACACCCTGGTCCCTTCAACCGGCATGTACTCCTAAAACTCCAAGAGAGGACGCATGCCCATTGTGCATGTGTGTCTACGCATGTAACAGAAAACACAGCCGATCAGCAGTCTTACCAAGCGAGCTTGAAGCCTTTCATTGGTGCAGTAAGAGCTGTCCAATGCCCACGGCGAGTTCTCCCCACTCGGACGGCCAGTCATTCCTCGGCATGTCGCGTGGCAGGGGGCGACGTCCCGCGGCTTGGCGCCTGCCGGCAGTGCCCATACGACGGGTGACACGAGCAGAGAGAAGGAGAGAGTGGGGTGATAGCCAGACGCTTAGCCAGCTCGCCGTGGCCGAAAGCTGAGAAAACGCTAGACTGCTAACTCCAGCCTCACTCGCTACTAAAGCTCCCTGCTTTCGCTGCAGCTCGTCCCGGCTTTCATCGGAGCGTGTTTGTGAGAGAGAGAGAGAGAGTGTGTGTGTGTGTGTGTGTGTGTGTGTGAGAGAGAGCACAATAGCGGCAGATGCTCGCATGCACTCTCAACCATATGCAGTAGTCTCTCTCTCTCCTTCTCTCCCTCTCTCCCTCTCCCTCTCTCTCTTTCTCTCTGCAGATGAATGCACGAGCTGAGCAGTTTGCCGGGAAGATGGAGATTCTGAGCATGCTCAGTTACTCTCCCATCCAATCCCCCAGATCCCGACTATGTAAGCACCTCCCACTAACAAAACTGCGCTGTGTCAACTGGTCAAATGTCATATCCTTCTCTTTCTTCCCTGGTATCTATCTTCCTTGGTCTTCGTGCAGTGGATATGAACAGGGTCCATAGCCAAGGCTGTGCACTCAGGGGATTACTTTGTGTGTGTGCGTGTGTGTGTGTGTGCGTGTATGTTTGTGTGTCTGTTGGTCTATAGCAGCTGGCCCTCTAATCTCTTAATGCTAGATAGACAGACAGCACTAGGATGTGTGTGTAACTATCTATGCATGTGCGAGTTGTATTGTTCAACATGACGATGTACTACTGGTTTGGGATAACGGCGAGAAAAATCGGATGTTTCGTCATTCTCATGTAGAGCAGAAAGGAGGCCGTTTTGTGTTCATGTTTTGAACTTAGATATTTGCATAAAAAAAAAGATTACTATTAATTTATTTTTTCCTTTACTTTCAGGGATGAGGACGACACGTTAGGGAATTGTCCGACGGAAAACGATGGATCAGCAAACCAACGGTCACCATTCACTGGAACACAACCAGGTTAAATGTGACTAAGTTCCACATGTTCAAAAAGGTCTGTCTGAACTCACGTTCCAGTGGCCAGCTCACACAGTAGGCTTTCAGAAGGGATGGGGGAGTTGAAGAGATGAATACTCTGGAGACATGAAATAGTTTCATTTCCTACTTTCTCCTTTTTTCAACTTGATCCTAAATTTAAGACGCTGAACGCCTTTAGAAAGTTCAACTACTATTACTCCATGGGAAACTCGCACATTCAATAATATTGCATGTTCAATACATTTGTCCAAGTAACTTTTGTACCCACTATGTCTACATCAGCAAAATGGACTAGGCCAAAAATCCATACTGCATTGTGGAATAAAGCAGCCCTGTCTCTGACGAGACAAACACCTCTTTTGTTCCAGCACCTGCACAGCCCCTTTGATTCAGAGACAAGAAGTAAACTTGAGGCGGAGAGGGAGACTCTTGAAGCCAATGCTGAAACTGCAGAGTCACACAGCCCACGGCTACGGTTTGTGACATGCAACCAGAAATGAGCCTGTCGCTACGGCAACCTTCTCTAAGATGCCACGGGGAAGGTGGAGGGAGGTTGTGGTTGAAGACCGAGGCAATCCATTGATAAGCTGAAATGTTCATCAAAAGGTGGACCTGCAGTACCAACTGAGCTCACATACTGTGTGCCCATGTCTATCCACAACCAGGCTATCGGAATCTCTAATCTACATAATAGAGACAGAAACAGACACACTTAACAGGAACGCCATGTTTTTACATATCGGAAACACTGCCAAGAAATACAATGCTTAAATAAATGAGCACCTCCAGGGCCACCCTGGCAGAGTGAAGCCCCTGGTTCGCGAAGCAGGGAAAACAGCAGTGTGGAGAAAGCCTGGCAAGGTGACTGGTCCACCCCTGTACAATCGGTGTAATTGTAGCCCTGGATGCCAGCCGAATGACTTCCTGTTGAGCCCTCTAGAGACCTGGGCTCGGTGGGCTCATGGCTCTCCTTGCACGAACGCACGCACGCACACATTACACAAGTAAGCAGCCTGACTTTGCTTTTTGCCACACAAGGGTACCATTGCACACTACTCCAATGCTTGAGGCAATTCATCAGGAGCATGCAAAGCACAAAACACACAGGAACCTCGAATTGCAGATGTTAGCAGAGGGGGGAAGACACCGGCGACAGAACGCGCAGCATACACAGACGCCTTCCAGCACCTAACCGCACACACACAGACCCAAAAGACACAGACAAACCTCAACGTTTACAGGAGCAGGAAGGTTTGTGACCCATCTATCCCTCCACTCGTATTTGGTATTTTTAGCCACGCACACTGCTTGATCCTGGGCAGCCAATCATGAGAAGGCATCGGGGGGTCAGGTCACGGGAGTGCTTGTCGGGCTTCGTTAGCATCCCGAGCCGAGCAGCGAGGCTGCAACACTAATCCCCTAGCTTAGCTTAGCATCGCCACACTGTTGGCTGCACACTGTGGGAATGTGTGTGGACTGACTCTGAACAACATACAGCTTTCTTTTAATTTGTCTGCCGGTAAATAAACCTAGATTAAAGTGTGTGTGTACTGTTGGGATATTCCGTTTGAATTAAAATAAAGTCTAATATTTCTGTCCACCAGCGCAGTCTTCCAAGTCCCGCACGTTTCTTTTATCCTCCTTACTTCCAATTATAATCTGTTCTGAAAGAGCCCTAATTAAACGCTATCTGGCACCTTGATCTAAATGAGCACATCCCTGTCTAGGGAATTGAGGGATGAGAGGAGGGGAGGAATAAAGTCCTTCTGACAGAGAAGCATGAACAGTTTGATGTGGTTTAACTCTCACGCCTCTAGGAACGCTCACGTCTGGTCTGGAACGACAGGGGGAAGACAAACAGGGAAACAGTGAGAGACACAACGAGACAAAGGGGAACGCAGAGAGCAAAAGAGTGTCTGCGAGAGAGAGAGAAAGAGAGAGAGAGAGAGAGAGAGAGAGGTTGAGTGAGGGAGTGTGCCTGCATGTGTGGCGCTGCCCTTGTTTCGCAGTGTTTACAAATATAATGGGAATACTATATATTAATATACATATAGTATGTTACAGCATGAGTCCGTAATCTTTGACAATGTGAGTGGTACATGAATGAAAATAACAATCTGCACCTATGTGTGTGTGTGTGTGTGTTTGTGTGAGTTTGCAGCAGAGTTCAGGTATCCCCAGTGTGCTGTGTGCTGCAGTCTGTAGGTGATGAATCATCAGAGTTGGTAACGTGACACCGGGCTCCAGCAGCTTCCAGGTGCTGTACTGCTGCAGCCCCGCAGCATCTCCTCCCTCCCTAGTCCAGCCTGCACACACCACTACTTTGCCCTATGGGCTGGTCCACCTGCACTAACATAGAATCCCGTTTTCCATCCACTTACATTAGGTCAGGTGGAACCATCTAAAAACGTCCGCTGTTTAACTAAAGACTCTTTACTTCTCCATTCCAACGCAGCTACAGACTGGAAAACAAAATCCCCGATGGGCAGGAGAAGATAATGGAGGTTTGACCTTGCTTTAGCTCCTGTAAACCCTCACCACTTCACCTGTACTGACAAATGGTAGTTTTTATACAGTATAACTCTGTCTCTACTCCATTGATCCATTCAAAAGTTGTGAGGCTCTACGGCACTGCTGTCTCACCCAGATCCACATCCCATCTTATTGGGGAGGGAACTGAAGAGGTTCATACTTGAGGATGTGTTTAACATGGCAGTTATACCAGGCTACAGACTGTGCCATCTGCCTGCTAACAGAAGTGAGAAACGGTGAAAAGGTTACTTCAATATGTGGGTAGACGACTTGGCAAGTTGATGACTCAACATTGCCTAATATGGCCTGTTTAAGACTCCCTAATTCACATTCACACATTATGTGGGTTACAGCATGTACTGTAGTTAAAACTGGAAAACCACAATCTCCAAAAATCAATATTGGCCAACTGTGCCATATAAATATTTGGCATCTGTCACTGGACACTGGAGGTGTACTCCTCATATCGACAATAAAAGTCAAACTGCTTAAGGCTATGCACATTTTGAGATGACGGGTACTACACATTGGCCACCATACCGTGAGTCTCCCTGTAGTGCAAAGCGCTTTGGGTACCTTGAAAAAGTGCTATGTCAAATGCAATTTATTATTATTATTACATAAAAAAAATTTTTTAAAAACTATTCCAGAATATACGATTAATTAAGTGTTTAGGTTATGGCATTCTGAATGCAAATTCATACCAATAAATGATTAACTATTATATTCAAGCACGGTTTATTTCAAGCAGATACTGCATATTGGTTGAAATGTTCCCATAAGATCCCTTTGTTTATCTGCTGCATTAAGCAATTGGTCAAGATAATGTAAAATAGTAGGGCCTCTACGTTGTGGTGCAGCCAACTACATTGTTTAGTTTGTTGTTGTTGTGTGGGCTTAACGTTTAGGTAGACGGATTATGGAGAGATACATGGAACTACGGTACTATATAACTACCTGTATCCAATGTATTGGCCAAGTGAGGTACAGTTTTAAATGTAATCTTTCTGTTTCTAACAAATTTCTGGTGTACAATGGATTACATCGGGACATTTAAACTATGCAAATTAGTTACACAGTAGAAGTCTTGTGTATAATCTGTGTCCCATGCACATTATATCCTTTTTCCTATCTAGCCAAACATACAGTTGGCGTTATGAGGAGCTCAGACTAAAGAGCCCAACTTCTTGAAGATGTATCATTTAGATATGTTTAAATCTGGGGCCGATGACTTCTGGATGTGTGGGCTCGCCTTGCCCAGTAGAGGGTGCCAGACACTCATGTGTCCTCTTTCCTCAAGCTACCTCCAAGTCTTTTGGAAGATTTAAGTAAAATCAAAATCACATAAGTGAACGTCCCAAAGGGTCACAGAGCGAGGAACAGACCTATCAGTGGGACTTTGACAGCGACACTATCACAAAGAATTAAATAGTTGGCCTGTTTAGAGACAAAGACAAGAGGAAATACTTGTGATGACATGAAATTATTAAATTACAATGGGAATGGGTTTCAATACAAAATGTATCTACAGAAGAAAGTCACGCCTACGAGCTTAACAACTCCCAGACCACCTTTTTTATCAGAAACCACAGCAAGGACGATAGCTCAGAGAACTGGGATCCTCATGACACCGGCCGTGGACATAGGAGCTGAGTGTAAGGGAGCTCAGCCACAAACATGGCTGGATGCTTGTATAACAATGTTCCTGTGAACGCTATGGTTTCTCTCTCTATCCGAGTAGAAGCTCATATTTCCTGAGGTAAAAGCGGGACCTGAATCTTACAAAACCTCCAAAACAGCAAGCTCCGCAAACCCCTAAGGTTGAAAAACGCTCACGACAACCGGTGCTGTTTTTTTTTTGGGGGGGGGGGGGGGGGGTACTGAAACAATGGCAACACCTTGAAGCAGAAGACATGAGTCAGCACAGTCCTGTAGTGCTTTCGCAGCACATTATGAAAATAGTTGATGAAAGAAGCAGAAAGTTCTTACCTCGGCTTGCCCGCCCCACTGTCGGACCTGGAGAGAAAAGCGGAGACAGAGTCATTAAAGAGAACATGTCATATTTATATTATCGAGGAAAAAGGAACACTTTCAACAAGCCCATTAAAATAATTGAAAACCAAGTCAGGCCGGCCCGGGATATGCTTCACATTCAACACAATGTAATATATAAAAATAAATAAATCATAATTGTATGAGTATGTAGAGGACACCTAACACAACAAAAGCCACTCAGCAGGAAAACATGCCCAAGCAGGCTGAGTTAGCTATTTAGGGTGACACAAGCTGTGTTATCAATGCAAGTTTATACAGACAACAGTGGGGGATTTGAGAAATTTTGTAAACCTATAGAGATACTCACATACCACAAGTTTAACTTTCTGCATAAAATGTTATCCATTAGCTATTTACACAAGCTTCAGTTAGCATCAATGTCAATAAACACATACATCTTGTAATACAAATAAAAGTGTCTATGCCCACAAAACTGTATGTTCTATTCATTAATAGGAAGGGCAACTATGCAACTTTTTTGGAGAATCAAATGCACAAAAGGACATTTGGATTTAAAACTGGGTTACCCTAGCTTTAAATTGAATTGATTAAATAGTTTGGCTTGATAACATTGTCAATAGCACCCTAGCTATATGATAAGCCACTGAACCTTTTTCCCCCCTTTAATTTAAGCTTTAAACAAAGGCTAACGGTCCACATAAATCCCCCCTTAAACAGGTTGGTGAGTCTGTTTCAGAATAAAACAAATTAACAGCCTACAAGGTTACTCAAAACAATCACAACCAAAAAAACAATGAGTGCCCCCCCCCCCCCAACAACACAACAGCGTCAGTCCACTGATGTGATGTCACACTACCATTAACTACTAACCCAACCACAGCACATGAGTGGCTAGCCTCAGACACTGCTCTCTACTGTACTCACTTGACCCTGCGGAAGGCCAGCCTTTTCCTGAGAGAGGACACGGTGAGGTGACAACCCTGCCGGACCCCCGGCCCACAGGACATCTGGCCCAGCGAGTCGCTCTGGACCATGCTGAGGTCCGCTCGCTCTGCGGCAGGGGTCCGAGAGCGGAAGAGACGGGCCCGGGTTAAACGCTCGCTCTAGGTCCTCGTTCCCCAGCTCTTGCCATTCCTCACTCTGCGCTCGAGAAACTACTTATTAGAATCGCCTCTCCTTCTGTTCTCACTCTCCTGTTCATCGAACTCGGTCTCAGCTTACGTCTCTCATCTTTGCCCTGGGCTTTTGCCTCGCACACTAAGTTGCATACATGCACTCTTCCTCGTGTTTTCTCTCTCTTATCTTTCTCTCTCCTCCTTCCTCTCCACGGGCCGGCCTCTCCCGAGGTGACCCATTTATTCCCGGCCCTCTCTGTCTTCCTCCTCTCCCCACCTGCTTTGCGGCACAGCCCTGTGCCATGCACTACAGGAGTGCGCCTGCCAGCTACAGCCTGAGCCGGGTCTGTAGGGACCTCACAGCACAGCCAGAGAACCAGCACATTACTCATGCTCTCATGCCAACAGGCAGGTGTGTATGTGTTTGTGTGTGTGTGCAAGTTTGTGTGTTGTTGCTTAGTACGTGCTGTATACTATCTAGGGACTAAGTAATTACCATTTCCCATTACGGGTTTTATCAAAGGCTACATCAGGTCAATATAGTAGACAAAATTTTCTTTCACAAGTTAAACAGGGGGCCTATTTATAAAAAAAATATTGTAATGAACACTACATGCTGCTCTATGCGTATAGATGAAAAATGTAACACACTGTGATTGTGTGTTTGGTTTGATAGAACTGTGTTAAATATGACGAAGATAACAAAATCTCTCGAGCACACTGTGACAAGATCACACCCACTTTGTGTTTGGTAAGCAGTAAATGTGGATGTGGAATAATGAAGTGTCAAACACACATACAAACAGGGCGCACACTTACGCACGTACGCTCACAAACACAATCGCGCTCGCAAACAATGCTGTACAAAAATCGAGGGGTTCCAAAAGTGCAGACACCGCCACATTTGCATGGATGTAAATCATTGAGCTGCCTTTCCACCTGTTACCCACAAGTTAACAGGCAAACTGGAAACTAGTATCACATAAATAAATGCATCAGTGTGCTAGCTGTCTGTTAGTGAGCTGTCCAGAGCGTGGCGGAGATAGCCATCGAGCCTCCGGAGCCACAAACTGATACTAGGCTATTTGGAGCCTGGTATGGCTCTGATGACAAAGAGATAACAGGAGGAATTATTGGACAACTTCAAAAGTGATCCGTTTTCCCTTTTTGTATGGGCTGGCTTACAGAAACAATAATTAACTGACTTTTTGTCTTTTCCAAAATGGTCTAATATACTACTACACATGACAAAGAAAAACAGTGGGTACTGATCAATATGGCATGGAAAAACAAGCTGACCTGTATAAAGCATAAAACATTGGACCCTTTCTAAGAAGGGGATGGTCATTGTTTTTAGGAAGCTGTACGGCCTGAAGGCTCTCGTTAATCTACACCCTCTAGTGGGTATGCCACAATAATACACCACACACACACACACACACACACACACACACACACACACACACACACACACACACACACACACACACACACACACACACACACACACACACACACACACACACACACACACACACACACACACACAGGTGTGACTCACCTCTCTTCCCTGCTGTGTGGGGTCAGGAAGCGTGCAGCTTCGTCCTCATGGCTGCTCTGTAGGCTGCTCTGTTGACTGCTGGGGGAGAACAAAACAAGGATCCGCTCAGTCTCAGTTATGTGTCTGCCGGATTGTAATATTAAGCAATACCTGCATTTGATGTGAGGGCATCTAAAAAGCATTTGAGCAGAGTGGCAACACTTACACAAGATTACTGTTTGTCAATACCTACCTTAATTTTGAAACAAAATGTGATGAATCAAAATTCACTTATTTAGGTATACGATACCTCATGTTCATAAAGGGGGGCAAATGCAGTCGATGGCATTGACATTTGTAAGAAAATTTAAAAATTGCTCTTCATAATGCTTTCATTGTGTATTTAAAACAAGTATGACAAACTGTGTTCAAATAGAATGTGTGGCGTCTTATCCAACTGTGGACACAACAAGGATGGAGAAGGTTACTGAGCTCCCGAGACCTGGTCTGACCACTAGAAAAGCCCACCAGAGAACCGTCACAGACTAGGTGGTGCCATAGACCGAAATCTAAGCATGAAACCCATCCGTTTGGTCTCTGATCAACAAAGATTGTTATTAACCCTCAGATGGAGTAGTTCATTTAAATGGCAAAACTAGACAACACGTGAACCTACGGCTTTCCCTCCATCCTTCTCTGTTGTTCTTCTGATAAAGATACACTGATCTGTTCCATCTGTACCTTCTGTCTCCATCATCTACAAAATCTCTCTGGTCCATTTAAAAAGGCACCTTTAGTAAACAATGAATAAGGTTTCCGTCAAGATCACAGTGCCCGACCAATATTAAGCCTTCAGACAGCCACACCATTTCCTTGTGATGTGGTTTGAGTGGCCACTACCACCCACCTCCACGAAGGCGGTAGAATACACCAGACATGAGGAAAAGAGCCAGCACTGACCTGGCTAGTTGGAGCACTCAGCTGCAGATTATAGAGTCCTATCCATGGAAGCGGCTTTGGTGATGAATATTTCATCCAGCCTTGTAGAGTCTTTTCAGCATGCTCCCCTGACACTTGTATGCTGCCTTAAGGCCCCGCTCTTTACAAAGTTGTGAACGACAGAAAGGCGGGCCAAGTACGGCTACGAGTCTCAAGGTCGTGGCTCTGTTCCAGCGACACAGCATTTATCAGATTGAAAGACAATTTGGTCCCTGGGTTAAGTGTTTTTTCACGTTATGAAAGGCTCTGTGTATGTCTCAAAATAGAACAAAAATGATTCAGGGGACAAATAAAACTAAAAAGCCCAAATTGAATTGGGGTTACAGTTGAGCTGGCTAATGCAATTTGGTGGTTTGGGACAGTGGCATAGTGTAAAAGCAACTATAGGCAACTTTTTTATATTAATGTATTATCAATACATATCTTCTGATAGCACATTGTAATGACTATAGGGGAACAAAAAAGTTGCGGTTTAGAACTGTCCTCTTGTCTCAATATTTAACACAAATTTTGTCTGCCATTGGGTACGATCTCCCGCGAAAGTGTGACACATTGCTTTATGGCAGAAGGAAGTGCGTCACCAAATCAGGAAGAGATGCCCCTACTTGTAGTCAAGTCGTTGATCATGCTAGCACTATGCAGTGACCGCAATCAGCCTGCACGTCTTATTCACGACATTTAGGGAAAATAGTTACACCAAGCAAAAGGTAGGGGTCGCCAAAATCATCCCTACAGATCAACTGCCTCTAGTAACAATAAGAAACACTCTGAAAACCTTTTCTTATAGGAGAGATATTTCTTTGTATCGTGCACCCTTTGGTTTGAGGCATAGTGAGTCAACCCTTTGGCGGCACTTGTGATAAAAAGAAGGCTGCTGAATTAATGCATAATTCATAAGACGGGTCAAGCTCAGCAAAGGGATTAGGTAACACTTCAGACATTATCACTGCTTTAGCTTTAGAGTGAAAGCAAGTTTAGACCAAAATAAAACTGGATGAAAAGGTATGTGTCACAAATTATTTAACCGTCAATTAGTTATCTTTTTATCTATGGTTTCTACAAAAACCTTAATACATAGGCTACTTGGAATAAGAGGTTACCTTATGTTAACACCTATAAGAGTGCATAGATTGTGACTGTTGCACCACGAACAAGCCTCTAACCTGCCCCGGTGCCCACCCCACACTGTCCTGGCACGGCCTCATCCCTGTAATACAGACCTGCTCTCGCTGCAATGCTCCTTTCTCTCGCGCACCTTCAGCCAGCGCCGCAGCAGGAAGCGCTTGCGCCGGGGCGAGGCGCTGGGCGTGGAACAGCGGGACCAGCCGGCCGCCGCGTCCTCGTCGCTCGACGGCGTGATCTCGATGGAGGGCAGCTGGAGGTACTCCATGGCCCCCGAGAACGAGCGCGACCCCCGGCCCATGGCCCCAGCCCTGGCGCCCGCTCCGCCCGTGGCCGGCCCGGCCGCGTTACCCGACGCCCCGTTGGCGATCCCCACCACACTGCTCTCGCTCTGCACGTTCTTCATGCGCCGCATCTTGAAGCGCTTGCGCCTGAGGGAGGGCGAGTTGCTGCTGGAGAGGGCGGAGGGGTCGCCCCCAGTTGAAACGCCGTCGGACGAGGCGGGGAGCCCCGATCCCGGGTCAACATCCCCCTCCCAGTCTCCTGGGGCCTGGACCTGGAAGGAGGGCAACTGAAAGGTCTCCATCATCGCCGACAGAGCCTTCCACCACTCCTGGGCATAGACACCGCAGAGGGATGCCCTGGATTATTTCTCACTTAGAGGAAGGCCGAGCACACCGATGGGGTTTGACAATTGGTGCATATGGAATCCTATGTTGTCCAGGGACCCCCATTATTGCTGCCTTTTACAAAAAAAATGAAAACTTCAATCTTCAACACCTTAAAGGGTCTTGAGCTTGAGCCCGGAGGTCCATCAGCTTAAAAAGAGTCGAACGTTACTTGCAAAAGACGAAAGTTCCTTTTGAAATGTTTATTCTTTGGAGGATCTGCGCAATCTGCGCAAGAGTCCAATTGGGCATATGTAAAAATTAATCAAAGTCTGATCGACTGCCTTATTTGAATAAATTCAGAGGAACTCTTTGGCCCCCCATTGGATGCATCCTTTGTAGTAGAGTTGTGACCTGGAGGTCAGAGCAGGGTAAGAAGCTAAATGTATCTACATGCTAAACGTGCCATGGATGCAGTGCAAAACGATCACACTGAAACACATAATTTAAAGACAGATGCAATGCAGACACACACATGTAAACATTGTACGCACACACTGGGATGCATGTATATAGGTCGGATGCAGACACACTGTACATGGTTGGAAGACAGATAGGGACTTTGATCTACTGATGGCTTTATTGCAGCCTCCTGGCAGGAAGCTAAGTCAGGGTATTCTGCTGAGCTCAGTGAACCACATCTATCATCCCTGGTCTTGAGTGGGAAATCCTGTTGCCCTGCAGGTTCATCTTAAAACAGAGAGCAGGGGTTTTCCTTCTGCCAGTGCAACAGTTTGAGACAGACGGGACTGAGATAGATAATAATCTTTTGATAACCAAACCACTTTTCATTTCGATACTTTATGCCTACAGTACACCGCGGTAAATAGTCATTGTCTAGTAAACATCTAGCCTTCAGCGGCTGAGACCTGGAAAATGCCACGCATCAGTTAAACAAACGTTTAGATGACCTTTCACCCACAGAGTGCTTACAGATAAAATGTAAGGTATTAGGCTTTTCTTTAGCTTCACTGCAAAATGTAGATATTTTTTTATCCGATTCAGCTTGCTGTGCATCAATGAATACTACCCATATATCTGGGTGAAGTACACTCAGTAATATCCCCATTAAGAAAACCTTGCTCTGCAACAAGATTTTTTTTAAATTAACTACATGATGTTCATGGCACCACAGCTAGGCCAGGAAATCAATGAAATTGAAGCACTCGCTCTTACAAGCATAGACACAAAAATAAACACAAATCTCACTCACTCACTCACTCACACACACACACACACACACACACACACACACACACACACACACACACACACAAAGCTTTGATGGTAACTGGGAACATTACAATGTCAATTTCAAAAAGCCTTCCTCGGGGGTGTTGGAAACAGACTGACCTCATGAGTGGGAGCAACACTGCTAACAGCATTGTTTGCAACACTTATAGGTCTTTCGGTCCCTAATCCCTGCTCACTAGACAGTCATTTTCAGAGAAGGAATCATTCCGTTGCAGTGAAAAATAGAAATCGACAGAAATTTAATAGGAGTTGATTTGGGAAATGATGTCGTGCAACGGCTGAACCTACCTTTTCAAGCAGACTGTGCCTGCCCTTCAAATGCAAATGTAAACATGCTGCATGGTATTAATGTCAAGACGTATAGTTTGGAACTAAGAACTGCTCATCGTTAGATAAACTTTGACAATGACTCTTTCCTCAGTGACCAAAGCCCCATTCTAAACAAGAATGAGATTCTACCACTGTGTTAATGAAAAGGTATTTCATGTTGTACACTAACAACTCACAAACATTAATCCTGGATCTTTAAAACACGAACAGCAGAAAACTACTTTTTCAGTGATCAGCCCAAAAGAGCCTGGTTCACTACCAGCTTTGATTAACAAACCATCAATAACCACAATAAATTCAATAGACTTGAAGACACCAATTCAATCCTAAAACCTACGTTATAGTTCTACCAGACAAATTTGGCATTGACTGCAATTTTAATTCACCTTCAATACATGGACTACTGTACAAGGAGCATATGACACAACACTACTGCACTTTCAAAAGAAAGTGGGACATAAAAAGAGCAGTTAAACTGTATTTGTAAAAACTTAATCACAACAGTGCAATGCCATGTTGGGGGACGGGACCCTTACAATGGTGGTCAAATGAGGCAAAGCAAACATTTGGCTGTTTACACAAGTGAATGAGGAACCCTCAGCCCTCATTCACAAAAAGTATATTGAAGTATTAAAAAGTAAAGTTCAAATATTTACACACAGCGGTCAAATCACACCACAGTATATTGCTATACTAATTGGAGCGTGGTCACAAGCCAAATTGATATCGATACAAAAACATATTTCAATGTTGTTAGCTTGCCTTTTTTGAGAGGGCATCCGACTAAGTATGGCCATGTTGCGGGGCATAAGATGACGAAGAATTCTTTGGTTGCAGGGAGAAAGTACAAGTTTCAACAGTTTCAAGTGTTATTATATATTCAATTCGAGTAAGTTCTCTTGCCTCAGCAAAGAAGAAAAACATATTGGCAATTGATTAAATAGGTCACAAGATCATGCATAAAACAGGTGTTTGAAAAAAGGAAGCAGGAGTGGTTTGTCAGCTTAACCATGCTGCACTGTCTACAATACGCAGTCGCAAAATAACAGGCAGAAAGCTCCGTCTTGCCCAAGAGTTAAAAAACAACAAATTACTTTCAAATCCCTAAGGTAGGTTTCATTCAGCATGGTAAGAATAGTGTGTATTGCCAGTAAGGAGAGCAGCCAGCAGATTAAAATAAGATCTGGACCTGTCTTCCTGTTCAAATGCTTTCCTGTCATGGTAAGACTAAGTTGTAGGCTATCAGCAAAGTCCGCATTCACCCCCCCAAAAATCTAAAGCACTAGCATCAACACACAACGTATTTATTGGCCATATTTGTTTGTGACAATTGGCAACGCAAACTGGATGTGTTTAGGGGCACAAATATGCTGTGCTTTACGCAAGCATATTTATAGTACGTGGCAACAATGCTCATAGCCAATTTATAGCGAAACAGTATTGGCAACATATTACAACAAAGTCTAAATAAATGTATGCTCCTACCATGTTGAAATTATTCCTGCAAGTTGTCCACATTCAAGCGTAACCGCTTTAATGTCGGCATGTTAGCATCTGTGCAATCGTTCGTGCATGGTTTAGACCGCCAGAAAGAAACTGAGACGCTTTTGTCCACATTTCGAGTGCTGTATATTTTATAACGTAAACCAAATGTAACTGGGGTTCTCCCATGAATTAGTCTATACCGTGTATAGCACAAGGCTTACAAACTTTACTCGCTCGTGGGAACCTCATACGTTTCCAGAAGTGTCTGATTGACAAAAGGCTTCATCCAATCAAACATTTTTACAGTTTATCTTTGAGCTTTACGTTGAGTCTGACTGCACAGATCAGAATGTATAATGTTCTGTGTGCTGCAAATCATTTCTAAGACTAAGAAATGTTCATCCTGTAAATCTTGCAACATTTTCAGAGAATAAATCTAACAACTTTCAATCAAATCAAGCAAATATTTTAAAGATATGTTTAGAGCTGTGAAAAGTTGATAGTGCCCTACTTTAAAGCAGCCAACCAATTGAGTTTAAATATAACATGCTGGCAATTTTATTTATCAGCCCCCCAAAGCTCTCACTTAACTCAAGGCTACAGCAATTCACAGAGAAAAGGATGAAAGCATTATGGCAACTTTCACACGTGTGCACACAAACACACAGGCGCACGCACACACAGACAGACACAAACATTTTTTCAACATAATTTGGTGACAACACATATGCAAAACAGGGCATGGTATGTTTGGGGTGTATGCTGGGATGTTGAGATATTGCTTATATTGTTTTTTGCCTTTACTTGCTTTCTTGATACTGTATTTTAACTCAAACTAGGCACAATAATATACTGTATATCGAAAGCAGTTAAGCCTCACTTATAGCTTATCTAATAGTGACACAGGTTTAAGCCATTTGTTGTAAATTACCAGCCACTACTAACTGGAAGTGTCACTCATGATTCACTCAAAGAAAATACATAGTACAAAGGCGTGCACATCTATGTGCACATCGACAGAGAGGCCTTCACAGCATGGTGCTATAATATGGGTAGATGCTATATTTAAAACTCCCCTGTGCATATGTTGTTTCACCCAAGGGGGGGACTTGCGGTGTTGTTAAAGTAACAGGCTGACCCAAGTTAGATCTTGCCCCCAGTCCTCTCCCCACCTGCTGCGTAGCGACACTCTGAAGTACTTTATTCCTCTCAGAAGAACTCCCACTGGGAACAACACAGATGATGACAATACCTCAGGGCACTGCAGGAATAAATTAATGAGGATTATCCTTTCATTTTGGAAGTATAGAACACCCATAGAACCATATACATACAGACTGAGGAAGTTTAAAGTAAAATAAAAATTCCTCGCTTAGCAAAATTTGCCTAACCATAGGGTTTGGGGTACAGATACATGCATTCACACACACAAACACACACACACACACACACACACACACACACACACACACACACACACACACACACACACAATAAAAGCCCGGAATAAAATAACATTTTTTTAGGACAAACCCTGATTCTAGCTAATATACAGCATCAAACAACATCCCATTCCTCTTATAATCAGAGCAAAAATACTGTGCAATACCACCAACATTAGTATTTCTATTGGGCTGTAAGGCTACAGTGTTGCCTAATGAAAGGATGTTAGGTTGGTTCTGGGTTAGTGTTAGAATCTGGCTATGAGCTTTCTGGGGTCATCCACACTAGACTACAGCTAGTTGGACTGTAGAGGTGCTACTGCATTTGACTTTACATAACCAGCGCTGTCACTTCTCATTTTCGCTGGCCAGTGAGACGGAGAACTGATGATTCAGAGCACATGAACTGGAAGAGTAATGCCATTTGATGACATTTGCGATGGGCTACAAAAGATTCCTACCCATTCTAGTAAACCATTAGACCAATTGAGATAATGTAATTTAGGCTTAGGGCAAAGGCATGTCTTAATGCATGGGCCAAATAGAAGGCTTCACACAAATAGAGGCAGACATCCTTTGTCCTTGGACAGAACTCGTCAGTCTGGGAATTATTGATTTAAATCCAACCATTTTAAGTTTTGCAGAAACCTTGCAAAATGCCAATAATACAATTAATTCAGTTCTATTTAAAAGTTTTTCAAAAGTACAAACAATTAACACAAATTCTCAAAAGGCAAATTCAAATTGGTAACATTGATAAAAGAGCTTAATTTCACGGTTTAAACATTTTTATACAGCAAAACCATGCTAACCAATAACCCCAATTTAACTCTGGGCTTAAAGTCTTATCGATGGAAATGCTGTAAGAAGCCCAATTACAAAGAATAGAGGATGGGTTAAAATCTAAGCCTGTATTTTATAGGTGTGCATAAAAATGTTCAGGGAGTGCAGCGAGTGGGTGAACGAAGTATATGAACTGCCTGAAGTGATTTAATGTCACAGCCACTGTACGAAATAACAAGATTAGAAAATTGTCACTATAGTGATTGAACCTAAATGTGTTATTAGTGTAAAAAGTTTGATAACAAGTTCAGTGCAGTTATCTGAAATTGAATCAAATTACTAAAGGAAAAATACAAAATGTTGTGTAACTCTGCATGAATTAGAATGTAATGGAATTACACTGTTCTACAGTTTCATAATGAAAGCTAAATATTTTCAAGAGTCACTTCTCATTATCATTGTATTTTCAGTGTTGTGTAGTAATGAATGTCGCTCAGGCATCAAGGTAGCTACTTCGCATAGCTATGACAGAATTATAAAGGGAAGCCTTAAGTAAAGCCAATCCTGAGTGTAGTTCTAGCAATCTCAGGATCCTTGGAGAACTGGGAGGCATTTCCTCATTTGTTTCATCAACATCCGCTAGTCTTTTATATGCAGTTGAAGTTTTGTCTGAAAAGGAAACTGGTATTAAGGTATAGGACTTATATAGTACATAAAATAAGAAATTTTTCCATGTATCTTTGTTTTTGAGAACTGTATATTAAAGAGTTGTTTAGTTAAACAGTTTGGTCTGCAGTTTCAATGAACAGTAAGGGCAGTGGACAGAAGATTATTGTATATTATTATTTATAACCTCAGTCATTCATATCATTTTGCTTTCCAACCATTTCATGTGTTCTGCATCACTTGCAATTATGGTATTGATTGTGTGTGATCAGAACTGGGGGGGAGGGGCATAAGTGTATAAAAGAGAGGTATTGTTAAAATTAACTATTAATCGTCTCACTGTCCTATCTTATCAATAAGTCAACCAGACTACAACTGTAACTGTAATAACTGCCACGTTATGCGACAGTATCTGTTTTTATAGCCAGAAATTACTTCTACTAATACTATAGGCCAAGCAAACTATATATGTTCTTGGAAAACAAAAGCAATTATTTTCTTTTGCAACCACCTTACAGGGAATGAAACCGTTCTAAACAAAGCATGAAAAGAATGAAAGGTGTCTATAAACAGGTTTGCAAAAAACAACAACACATTTTTTCTCTAACCTTGAAGGAGAATACGAAAATATGTGATTAACTGTTTCTGAAACAGTACTACTCGAGTTTCATAAATCATGTAGAAATATTTAACCTTTTGTGATTCATGATCAAGTGGCCCAGATTCTGCAATTATTAGCCAACAGTGGCAGGAGTAAGTTCAGGGAACAACCAGAATTGGTTAGCATCGCTGGTGGGATAGAGACAATGGAATAGTATCAGGAATATATTACAGCATGGGACACTTTTGCATATTAAGGCCCCATTAAGGTTTCAATTATGTTGCATTTAGCCTGTCTAGACTCCATATCAAAGGGGACATGAGTATTCAAATGCCCAATTGTGATGGTTTTGTCAAGCCATAGTCCACAATGAACCTATCACACCAGATATCTGTCCACCATTTTAAATTCAGGCACATAACTGACGAAAGAGAGCTGGAAAAGACGTACATCTCACTGACATTTCTGTCCTCCACCCTTTTGGTTTCTCAACCCCATCCCCTTCATCTTTGTACTACACCATAGATAATTGGATGGGCTTAGAAAAATCCCTGTCTATATTTAGCTCTCTTCAGGGTAGAAGGCAGTACTGTATGGAGATCATGGGCAGACCGTGGCTGAGAAGCTCAACTATAAACAGCTGAAACTAAGAGAAAGTGGGCCATTCTCACAGCTCGGGATCATCTAGTGCCAGACTCGTTTTTTGGAAGCAAAACAAGCCTAATTTACAAAAAGCAAAAGACACAATTGAAAAATTTCAGCATTATTGAAAGATACAGGGTTATTGCGAAACTGTGAAACTATAAAGCACACACACAGAAAAGTTAATTCGCCTTAAAAAGATACTGTTTTGTAAACAGCTGATTGCTATTTTGGCTGTGAAGCAGGGATAAACATAATTAACTACGTTAGATGCTGCTTATATTGAAATGTACCAGTAGAGCTTAGTTTGAGGATGGCAGAGGAGCAGGCTATCCTAAAAAAATTGAAGAATTTACAGATGTGCCTACCCAAATTATTTAAACAATAATACATAATTGGCCAAAAAACCCTTCACGGTGACCCTGAGAGAATGATTAACCAATACACTACAGGAAGTTTAGTCAAAAAATTAAGATTGAAAACAAGACAAGCTAAATTTGCTTCTTTTTTTTCAAATGTTTCCAATAAATATGTTTTGTTTAAATTATTTCATAATTATTTAAATGATCTAAAACTTTAGATGACCTCACCACAGTCATGCTTTTAGTTTTTATCCAATGTGCTGGGCCAAAGACTAACAGAACATTTATTGCTATACAAATCATTAGGTATGGCCATGCATGGTCTTCAATCCTGCGGTAGAAACAATGTCTTTATGTAAAGATGTTTCAGAATTATCCATAAAAAAGATAGCAGGGTGGTGGCATCTCTGTGGAATTACGGTACCATGCGTTTGGCCGTTAGGCAATACTCATTATCCCAGAATGCAATGTGCTAATCAGGCCAGCTTCTGCTATACGAAGATAAAGGTCTGAAAGACCAAGGAATGAGAATACTGTTCATTCTACCTTGTCTGGGGGGTGTGGGTGTGTGACTTGCAAAAAGTGCTCACAATGTTTTTGATTCCTTTCTCCATCAGCTCGATGTGTGTGTAGGTGTGTGTGTGTGTGTGTGTGTAAAAATTCCTATGCTTGTGACTCTGCACATCTGTTTGTGCAGCTCACTTCAACTGGCTTTCCCAGAGGGACTGCTTGAGGAGGAGACAGACACACCGTCACACACACAGACATGCCAATGCTACAATGAAAATACAGAAATTTGATCGGCCCAGAGGAAAATATAGAATCCGTAATGCAATACAACAAAGGTCACAGCAATCCCGTATTTAAGACATTGATTATAATTTATAATTAAAAGTATTGTATGCACTGTGCACCGTCCAAGCCTTCACGTTTAACGTCCGTTATGTTACACATCGCTCGTCTAACATGGGACACTACAGTCTATCTTTCAGTAGCAACCCCGAAACCCACTCAAGACCAGTGACTAAAGATGGATGTGGACTTTTGATACACACAACTGTGCTAGTGGCACAGGTTTAGGTTAAGGTTTGTTTCCTCCTAATCAAAGTCCCTGCCTTTATTCTTTTTCTCAAAAGCCCAAACATGCACACACTGAGCGATCAATTATTGTTTACACTTTGCCCACACATACAAGATTTAGCAGCGGTACTGCTGTCGCCTACATACTGTTAAGCTGTCGACATGTTAATTACCATGAAAAATTGGATTTACCTTGGTTCCGGACGCAAACACCTTCTCTCCAAATTCTGTGAATTGCTATATGAATAGTGATAACCAGACACTAATCCATCTTTAGTCAGCAAATGTGGAATAAGGAAGTCTCTTGGCATGGGATTCCTCCAATCCTTGCCCACTCGGATCCCAACAGGGAGAGATTGGCGGGAGGGAAGCCCCACCAGGACCCACTCAAAGTGCCACAAAGAAGAAGGCAGGAGGAGGTGAAACAGGCTTTCATTCTCAGGAAGTGGCCGTTCTCAGTCCACGCACCTTGTAATTTTTCCTCCACACACTCTGGCTCGCGCACTCAGCACCCACATTGACTCTCTCTCTCTCTCTCTCTCTCTCGTTGTCTCTCGCTCTCAAACACACTCCGCCTCTCTGCCTACTCAGTCCTGCACATGCTTATTTCCTTCTTACTCTGTTGCCCTTCTCTCCCATTAGATCTTCATCGTTTGCTTCTGACTTCACTATTTTCCTTGTGTGTTATCTTATCTTTTTTCTCTCTTCTTCCTCCTTTTTTTTGTCCCTTTTCTGGCTGCCTCACTACCCCCTCCCTTATCAGTATGCCTTGCTGTTGTCCTGTTTACCCAGGGAGACTCTCGCGCCTCGTTGCCCATGCCAGAGACCATCAGGCGTGTTTGGCAAGGTAATGTCTACAATAAATAGCCCGGCTCTACAGACTCCACGTCCTCCGTTTGGTTGAATCAAAGGACAGCATGGGCTTGTGAATTAAATATCACCATGTCATTTCACTCCTGTTTATGCAGAGCTACTTTTCATCCAAAAATACCCTGTCGACCAATTTGTGTATCCAGTCTTTGAGCGTTTACCACAATGTGAGTAATACGGATTTACAAAAGTAAATGTATCTGGTTAGTTAAGCACACATTAAAACCTTTTCTTCACCATGTGTGTTTTCAGAGCCCTCACTACACAGAGAACACTGATGATTTAGTAAGAACTGAAAAATAAATACAGGATTACGGTGACAGCCTGTAGTCTGAAAGATGACTTGTCTTAAAACGGGATGCATATTGATGCACCATATGTTCAAGGCTTGGAGGTTTAAGACACCCTGCTGAAAAAACACTGTAACACTATTCTTACACACAGGTCTACACGTAAACACTATCGATACACACGAGGATTGCGGACATATACACATAAGCATACTTGTATATATAAGTGTCACACTTGTAGGTGAGTACTCAGCGCACACATTTCTTATTCAGGCTACTCCACAGCAATAGTTGGAGTGTGTATGCCTTCATCCTGCACGAGAGAAAATGCAATCTGTCCTCTAAATGGATTCAAGCAACAGGAAATGTGTGTATCGAGGTCACACACTATCTAGAAGGCACAGGGCCTAGATAATAATTGTGAGCATCTTGATAGATCTGTATTATTTTTTTTCCGTCAATGACTCTAATTTTTATTACATATTCTGCATTTGGTTCTGCATTCTGCTTTGATGCTTTCCACAGCAGAGTATAAAAACACCTAGCAATACAATGCAGCACATTGTACTTTAGATGGGACAATATATATAACATAACATCCTGTAACACTTTATGTAATAACAATGCAAAAAAACACTAATACAAAAAGTTTGAAATACTTTTTGTATTATTGTTTTTTTGCATTATTACATAAAGTGTTACAGGATGTTATGTGTTGTTGTTAGATTAGACACATGTTAGATGTGATGTTATGAGATTCACCATACTGATACAGTGCCAAAAACCAAGGCCTGTTGCATAAATAGGGGCCCATTGTTATTGCAAGGATTGGTCAAGAATGTGTCAAGGCCATCACTATCAAATCCTAGACGTCCCTCCCCTTGCCAGGTGCAGTGGCCATTCCCTCATGGGTGTGTGTTTTCTGAGTTTTGCTTCTGCAATTTTGGTTCCTGCAAGTGAAGTGGGATTGCCATCACCATCAAATCCTAGACATCCCTCCCCTTGCCAGGTGCAGTGGCCATTCCCTCATGGGTGTGTGTTTTCTGAGTTTTGCTTCTGCAATTTTGGTTCCTGCAAGTGAAGTGGGATTGCTTTGCCGTCGCTCAGACGGAGTACAGTCTCTCAAGGGCAGCTTTAGCCATGGCAGTTGCACACCTGGGAGCCAGGCTTTACCACCTATCAGTTCACTGCCGCTGCAACTCCTAAGCCAGAATGTAAGTTGCCACGCATCGCTACAACACCAGCCCAATCTGCCTGGAAGCTCATCCCAGCTGTCAGAAGACATGATATTCTTACTTCTCCACAGTTGTTATGAAGGTACCCATAAGAAGCAAAAATACGACTTTCATAAATGGATTATATCAGCTTTGTATTTCCCTGGGTGTAACAGCGGCTTGTTCAATGTTAACTCATTCACAGTACCAAGCATTTCCAGTCGGAAAATGTATTCAATAGAAGAGTTAGCTAGCTCCTAATGCACTGATATTGACTAGGTTATTGACATTTAAAATAGTGATGGCATTGCATTCAGTGCTGTAATGAGATAATCATGAGAGTAATAGACAGGGTGTCTGTCTGTGCTTCACTGGATTTTTTTTTACTCGCACCGAGAGCAACATGACTATGTTACATTATAAGAGTAATATGTAAGTGTGATTTGAAATTAGATGGGAAGTCAAAGGTAGTCAAAAACGAACAGATGAAACACATTTTCTATTTCTGGTCTTTCCCTCTGTCTGAACCTTTTTAAGATTTGCTGCTCCTCTGGCCGTATTCTAGCAGGTAATTAAGCTTATGCAAAGAGGCAAACTACACTACATCTCATGTTTAGTGTACTTTAGTTTAGCTGACAGCCATTTTATATGCTCATTTCTTTTGCTGCCCCTTTTAGTTGCTATGGTAACATGGTGTACTTTGATGCAATCTGACAGTTTGAGTGCAGCAGGACGCATCAGATGAGAACCTGAGGGCTGTTGATGGGTCAACAAGCAAAAGGTTAAAGATCAAGATCTCTTTTTTGATCATCACCAAAACCAGTTTTCAGGGCAGAATAAAATAAAAATAAATGCTAGCAAATCTTTGAATTTATTTGCAGCTGAGTTATTGCTTTAAAAGTTGTAGGTCCTGTGCGGGTTTGGTACTCTCTGAGAAGAGTATATTTTGGTAAATGTTTTGCCTTTAGCAACATACATCTTTTTTAGTTATTCTCATTTTGTATCAAATCACTAAACCTCATCAGCACTACAGAATTTGAATTCCTAGAGCCTGAGAGGATGTACTTGTGACCATTAAAGGAGAGTCACAGTATCAATTCAGTGACTATAAAATTCTCATAGAACACACCAGCCCTACATTTTCCAATGGTTCTAACACACAGACACACACACACACACACACACACACACACACACACACACACACACACACACACAGAAACCTGCTGTGAGTTGGCCCAGAGAGTTGAGCAGTAGGGTACATCCTATCCTAACGCTCACACTACCATCATATTCTGAAATAGGTACTGCAGTCAAGCGCTTTAAGGCTAAATTTAGCTGCCAAATGCAAAATTGAGTCGTGCCGCTGTTGGACCACTGAGTGCTGACTGTTTATAGATCATTTTAACATTGGTGAGTCACTGGCAAGGGATGCAAAATAATTTAACGGGCTGACATGTTGGGGTCAAAAAGCAGTGCGATTGAAAATAGGATTGTTGTTACTTTTTTAGCCATTGCAAATTAAAAGAAAGAGGCATATCAGTGAAACTTGAAAAATGTAAAAAGAAATTGACCTAAGTCAAAACAAAGCAAATTTAAGTGTTTTGTTTACTGTGAAACACATTCACTGCCCCCCCCCCCTCCTAGCCCCCACCCCCCCCAAAAAAAAAAAAATTGCAGGGATATGCATATTCAGCATGTATGCATATACATTAAAGGAGTTTTGGACACTCTCCTTCAAACTTTCCTTCTTGAGAGCAGGGTGTTCCTATAGCTTCGTGACTGGCTGACGGCAGGAGGGTAATGGCTCTTCCTAAGGTTTGGGGGAGCCAGTTTAACTCTACAATACAAGATAATAGCCCAACTACAGCCAGCCTAAATCCTGATTTTGACTCATTATGTGGCAACAGTCAGATCAAGATTAAGCATCCCTCTGGTCTGAATATGCTTTGACATTGACATTTTGAAATGTAGATTGTTTAGTGATGGTCCATATTTTATTGTGATCACAATATGCACATTGATCTAGGTTATGCAACCTTTCTGATGTCAGTACTGTTATTTGAAATGTTTAAAGACAATGACATACACAGGCTAGTATGTAGGCCTACAGTAATGTCAATGTTTGATGAAAATTCTGAAAACAGATCTTATGTTTGGTGAAGGTAGGTATGAAGTACCAGATCTAGGGACAATAGCTTTTCTTTGGAAATAAAAAGTTGATCTTATTCTTTTAACCAGTTAAGAAAAAGCCTCTAGGTCCATTTAAACAAATCCCGTAAAAGTGCACGAAAAGACGCACTTTCATTACCACGCACACACATACACACACAAACATAGAAACACACGGAAACAACACTGCTTTTGGAAATGTTAGCTACAACCTTACGTTTGTGCTCAATGTTCCAGTATCCCTTTTACATTCCCTCCTCTGATCACGACCCTCGTATGTCTGTAAAGGACCAACAGCTTAATATTCATGTCTTACGTCTACTATCTTGCATCCCGCTTCCTTTAAACAGCAGTCAATCATTGTTCCTTGTCACCTGTCCCTGCTAACCTTGTCAACGCAGAAGACACACTGCTCTGCTTTCCTCATTAATATAATACGGCTGGCAAACCTGACAAAGGATGTAGATTAGGGTGGGGAACAGCAGCAGTCAGATGTACAATCCAAGCCTGCCACCTAGTGGTTATGAGAAAGACTCCAGATGATATCAGCCTGAATTGGAAACATCAGTGCAAGCTTAGCTGTCTGTCATCTGTTTCTGACCGGAAAAGAAAATCATTATAAAGACAGGTTTCTAGTTTGCAGGCGTAGACGCTGTGAACAATGCCAGAAACAGTGGAATATTAGACTGTTCCTATAAGTAATCAGATACATTTTCTTGTTTCAAACCACAAATATTCTATTTGGCCTATTGATTAAAGCGGTGAAACACGCAGACAGGATGTATAACACACAGAAAATACGCAGACACACTGTACAGCGATGACTTAATGTCTGAATGAAACAGGCATGCATTAACCACAATGCCCTCCTTTCTCTGGAGGACATGCAAGACAACACACCACTGTCCCACATTAGTTCTAACCAGGTTTGACACATTTCACTGAGGTAAATTTGTATGAACACTTAAGGACAATATGAACTTGGATTTAAACAGCCATGACACTGCAGCCTTTTTTCATTCAATACCCCCTGCACACACAGCGACTGCATCTCCCATCAGTGTTTTCCTAGAGGTCACCCATAATGGAAAAAAACTGTCGATAAGGTAACTGAGACACAGGCAGAGTGCAGTGTGTAGGGATTTGTGGCTTTTGATTTGGACTCAATAACCAATAGAAAAAGGAGGATTGGAGATCAAATTATGCCCAGTGATTGATTTAGCCTAGTGTGTTTCCCTCTATGTATGGTTATATGCCTGTTCAGAGTACATCTGCAAGTCTCTAATTTGGTCACAGTACAACACATTGTGGTCTCAGAATGCAATTGTTATAATGTTCCCTGTCATACCCTCTATGCTCAAGGTCAATGCAAAGCCTCATACCAACTACTTCAAATTGTGTTTCTCACTATGAGTAGCATGACGCCATTAAAGATGAATGTTCTACAAAGGTGAAATGCATCCTCGCGTTGCAGTTAAAATGGTTCAGAATAGAGAATATAATCCTACTTAAAGTGTAAGCCCTCGTGCGAAGAAGACACTGCCACCTTAACACTGCCACAGCATCATTACACCTTAGTGCCAACCTTCAGTTAAGCAGAAACCAAATGCATCCAACCTTGACGAGGATGTTGTAGGGAGGGAGGAAGTGAGGGAGGGGGAGGGTGGGTAGATTGCCTACTACTTACTTACTACTTAAACCAAATAATCACATCTGACCTTAGAGTGGCTTTAGTAAAGTAAGCAATAAGCTAAGCACCTCTGTCAATGCCCGTGTGTCACCACCCAGATCTGCTACAGCCCGGGTATTTGAGGAGAGGGCTTTGGGGTAACGTGCAGCACCCCTAGAGCAGAGCCTCCACCCCAAGGAACACTTTGAAGTTTGCTCCTTGTGCAAGGGCGCTGTGGCAGTTATTGACATGGTGGGCACAAATGGTGCAGTGTATGTTTTTAATAACCAGGCTCCATCTTCGTAAGTGATACAAGCACTGTAGACCTTGAATAAAGAACATCTTTAATTATGTACGTCTGTGCGTTTATGTGTGTGTGTCTGTGTGTGTGTGTGTGTGTGTGTGTGTGTGTGTGTGTGTGTGTGTGTGTGTGTGTGAGAGAGAGATGCAGTTTAAAGTGTCATTACAGGAACATATGTGTTCATATGGTTCCATTTGGTTCTATTTGAATGTTATCTCTAAGATATTATACTCATATTAAATACATGTGACAATCTTGACCGCTTTAATCTATTGAAAGGGAAGAGTTGAAAGTTATACACTATAACCAAAGTGTTTCAGTTAACCTTCTCCTCTCTAAGTTCACGAGAGCACAATCTTTTATTGTCCCCCTAAAATTGAGCATATTGGTCACGGCTAGAGCACGGCACCAGTTTTATAGAGGACATATCTGTCTGCACTGTAGGAAAGCCAATTATCCATGCACAGGCTTGCATGCCTGTTCGACATAGTCAATAGGACAGAATGTGAGAGAGAGAGAGAGAGAGAGAGAGAGAGAGAGAGAGAGAGAGAGAGAGAGAGAGAGAGAGAGAGAGAGAGAGAGAGAGAGAGAGAGAGAGAGAGAGAGAGAGAGATCCAGCCAACCCAATCCCCACCCCCATTCTGCTTCTGCCCTGACCAAGCAGGCTTCAAAGGTGCCCTTCAAGATCCATAGTCTCCAGTAAAGCATTGCCATAGCCTCATTTCCCCAAACACATAATAGCGTGTCCACTGCTACATAATTTGCAATAGCTATCTAATCTGTTTAATATAAATGTGTCCTTGACTAACTCCTCAAATTGCAGTATGGGCCTGTGGCAAGGTTTGAAAGTTCAAAATTGGTGCATTCTTATCTCATTTAATTTATTTTTGGACTATCTTAAAATTCAAATATAGGGCTTTATGTCATGGTTCAGTGTGTCACCTATTTGATAGTAAGGCATATTTTTATCCAACTACGCAATCACATATTATGAAAATGGAAAACAAAATAACTTTTTCACCTGCATGTTTGTCTAAAAAATACTGTGGAGGAACTGGTAGGCTATTGTTGATGTTTAGATTTGTGTTGTTTACCGTGGGCTACGCATACACTATTGTCTATTGGCAATGCATGACAATCCCTACTAAGCATGCAGTCGGTAATTGTAAGGTATAGTGGATATGAGTCAATAAGGGAGAGTGAAGGACAGAAGAGTGATACCTGTGTCTTCTCGGATTCGACGGTGACAAGGGGTTGCTCTGTTGCATCTGCCCAAGAGAGATGCTGCGCGCAATGCCATCATCCTCAGCCTCTTCAAGCTTCAACACTGGAATAATAAATCCATGGTTTGCTAGAGCCATATTTTCAACATTGTACTCGGTAAAAATGATGTAGTCAACAAGGTCGGTCGGCTCTCGCCCGGTCTATTTCAATAGCTGGGACGGTTGACCGGCATCCCATTTGGAAGCGAGGGGCGCCAGAACAGAGTGCTACAGAGAAGCTCGTTGATAGTGATTTTGCGATACGCGTTTGGTAGGCTAGATTTCAGGATTGAAAAGGCTTCTGCTTGAAGATAATAGTTTAATACATATAAAGAACATGTTTTATGTTCTCATGTAATATCCAGTACTTACAATTACAAATAGCAAAATACTTAAAAAAAAGTATTTTACTCGTCGTGAGCTTAGGTTAGTAGCTACAGTACAATAACTTTATGCTTTCATCATATGCGTTTGTATTTTGTTTTGTATTTTGTTAAGGTTTACATTACGTGGTAGGGCAGGCCAAATAATGGAACAACACCAGTTTCGAGCTTAACTTTTAAATCCCTGTGCTTAAACCAGCTTGCCTTATGTTGTGTCAAATGTATCATACATGTTGATATCTACGATTACACGCAATGTCTATGTTAGCGGGCATCCAGTGATGCCATGCCAAGGTCATATGGTGCTGCAAGTACTGTATCTTCACCCATGTAAAAGTGGCCATGCAAACATTGTAGAAGTAGTTATCTTTTCAGTCTACATTGATATCACTATTTTCCCTTGCTCAATACAAAAAGGCCATGTAAAGACATTTTGTAAATTTCCATTTAAACAAACATGGAGTTGATTCAATCACAAAATGTAATCGTTTGGGTTGAAAAAAGGTGACATTTATTTTTGCATGACCAAAGACTAACAAATAGAAGATGATGATGAGCCATTAAATGCTCTAGTACAGTATATGATAAGCATTAACAGTGTAATTACAGAAGGAAGCTGTTTCTAAGTTTGTATTTAAACATTCAAGATAGAGGTCAGACGTGTTTTCTGGTTGTTGATACTTACCTCTACCTCTGCTGAGAGAAGTTGTACACTAGAGGGCAGCATTGCTCTGACTGGACCGTTTGCGTGTACAGTATTTTGCATCAGAAATATTGTCTTGCACAGTCCCATGAACTATTACAAAAAGGAAACTGGATAATCCCAGCTCAGTTTAATTCAGTGTAGTATAGTTGAGTGGTGTAAACACATAAAACATTATGTCGACATTAATTAAATCGAGAGACCCAATTCAATCTGGTTCTTTGTCAAGTGCTTTATTACAAACAAAAACCGGTACTTCTGATATTGTACAAATATACATTTTCTTAGTCAAGGGGGATATATGTACAACGTATGTCTTTTTGGTTTACCCCTACTCAAAATAATAGCCTTTTCATTGTATAAACAAAGACGCTGAGATAATACTGTGGAGGGTACTCTTTTTGACCAGTAGGGCCATACTAATAACTTTAAGGAGTCAAAAGGACTTTATACAAGAAACAAGGGCTAATTGCGGTTTCAAGAAAGTGCAAAATACTTTGGATTTAATACTTTCAAACAATCAAACCCAGAATCAAATAAAAACAACCAAAAAATAGAAAACCTTTTATCAATTTACAGGATAAGTTGTTTAAACATAACATTTTATTTACAGGATTATCATTTGTATATTTATATAAGCATTGAGGCAAAAAATATTGTTTTATTCTTTTAGTTTATATTTGTGACATGCATATATCTTTCATTCTCCAGCTTAAGTGCTTGTCCTTTTTGTATTTTTCCTTGAAACTTTACACTGCACGGTATCCAACACAGAAGACCTCAGCCTCAAACTAACACGGTCTCCTGAGTGAATGCACAATAATAAATAACAAGATGCAAGTCCTCAAACTAGCAGTAGTAGGCCTTGTTTTATTTTTAATCTGATACCACCTTTGAATCACAATATACCCCAGCAAAGGCCGGCAGCAGACAGTTCCCATTCCTTCATAGTCAGCCGAGGATGACATTCCCATGAAAAGTGTGAAATCCTAATGGTTCCATGAGTCCACCCCTGCAGAAGGGCTGAGAACGGGGACGAGCTAACCAGGGAAATCCGTTGAGCCCCTTGGATAACAGGAAAATCAATGGTGCTGCGTCTCCCCACCCTATCAAATCGTTGTAAAAGCTGCATTCAATCATCCACTCAGCTTCTCCTTATTGGCTTTTAGGGGTATTATGGGAAATTCAAAGGGGTTTGGGTAATCAGGAGCTCTCCCCCAGGTGTCATCCTCTCAGCTCTCACCTCGTCTGTCTAAGGGTCTAGAGAGGAGCTATTACCATTGGTGGCGGAGGGCAAGCTTGAAATACTCATGAGATCCAAACAGAATGTTCTTGGTTTCTTTGGCCAGTTTTGTTTCACATTCCATGACTTTTAAGAAACTAAAAAGAACATAGATGTCTTACCTGATATTATCATAGATATGTGTCTGATATCAAAGCACTGGGAAGGTCTTGTGTTTGCGTCTGTTGGAGCCACTATCAATTTCAAGGTTAAAATAGATCCTTTAAATTTCCTCTTAATTTGCCTGGGAACACAATTCTTGTGTATTAGATATATTTAATTCTGTGGGGTAGCATCTGACTCATCAGAAAAAAGTGAGTTTTCCACTAACGCCATAGCAGCATCAGTCACTCCAAATATCCCCTTGACAGTCCATCCATTAGTTGCGCTGTACTGAGATAGACATCTATTTGGAAGAATGTATGCACGGATGGACGGACGCGGAAAGACCGATGTGTTACTACGTTTAGATGTTTTTTGAGCAGAACGTGAAACTGGTTTGAAAAGAGATTCTAGAATCTAACTTCTCAGGTTGAAAAGATATTTCATCTGGATCTGAGATATAATACATAAAAACAGTATTGCCATGCATGTACATCACAAACGCTAAAGGTCAGCATGGTTTACTGTATATCAATGTGTTCAATGGATATGTTAATGTTTCTCATGGAAATGAAAGTGTTCTGTTTGCCTTTCAAAATGCTAGAAATACAGCTTGACCGCAGAAGTTTCAACTTATTGCTCTAAATCTATGAACTGGACAAATAAATGAAGTACATATCTCGTTCAGCAACACATTCTTCCAGTTTTTCATTCATTATGATTAATAAAAAAAAACACTTCATAAGTAAACAAAATAATAAGTATAGCAGATAAACATTTGGTTAGGTCTTAGACTGTAGGTTATATTGTAATCCAATACTACACAAAAAAAAGAGCTAAACATAACCTTAACAATTGTCATTCGATGTGGCACTTTGTCTGTAGGGCTTTGTCCAACCCTGAAACAATCCTCAAACGTTCTTAGGGATGTAATACTGTTACTGTAAGTAAAATACAAATCTAATATCTCACATGGTCTACATATAGGGAATTATAATCTGGGTATGACCATGGGAAGAAGAACTATACATGATCAGACACGTCGGCCTGTGTTTTAGTAGAAATACGGAAAGCAGTGACAATAACTAACAATAGCAACATGTCCATGTGTGACCCCTGTGAGGCTGGAGAGTGTGACGTGTCTGTGCAGAGTCTCATAAACAACTTTGTACAATCAGAGGCAGGCACACGCCATCCGCAGAGTCTCGCCCGCTCGCGATAGTCCTGCTGATCCTCTGGATCTCTTTTCCCTTGCCTGGTTGGACGTCGGAGGAGTCCAGATGATGCTGAGTGGCCGGATGAACGCAGGCTATCACTGGGCCAGGTGTGGTGTCAATGTTACGCTGAGAAAGACATTTTCCTTAGTTAGTGGTTTAACACATTACTACCCCCCCCCCCCCCCCCCCCCAGTGACCGGGTTTGAACTGTCTTCTTGCTTTGGCCATCGCGAGCCGTCTGACACCCGACCTGTTCTCCCGGTTGAGGGCGGGCGGCTGTGTGTGCAGTGTACCATTTTTAATTTGTCTGCTTGCTCTTTTCCACTCCAGCTCCCTTTTTTCCCTCTACCTTTCTTGTTCCGTGTCCCGCTGCCCCCCACACTCCCCCCCACCCACCCCTCCCTCCTTTTCTTTCTGCCTGGCTGAGGCACAAGCCTTTTTTTCCCACGAATTACCCTGTCACATCAATTTATAAGTACCTCCCCTCCACACGGGGCTGCTCATCCTTTAACCCCAGAGTACACAACGCCCTGTCGTCTGCATCACAGGCCTAACTGAGGGAAAAGTATGTGTCATGGAAAGACACGCGCAAGACAAAGTGTACAGCCCCGATGTCGAGACAAGGGGTGGCGGGGTTGGAGTGTGTGTGGGTTTGCGGATCCCCCCTGTCACGAATGAGCTACCTGAAGGTTTGGATCAGGGCTGGCTTAGTTGAGAGTTGAAGGGGAGTATTGATAGATGATGCAGTTGGATCACTTCCGGTATCAGTCTGTGGAGTCCAGTTATAGGATGGTCTTGATTGTGGTCTGTCTGTATGTATGTATGTATGTATGTATGTATGTATGTATGAATGTATGGATGTCTGTCTGTCTGTCGGTGCTGCTCCTCTGCCCCCCTCCCCTACTAGACAGTCTGGAAGGCCTTGGTCTGGGCTGGGATCATGACGGGAGTGGCACCCATACGAGCCAGATTCCCCGGGCTCAGCTTTGATGGCGGGCTGGTCTTGGTGGTGGAGGTGGAGTTGGAGGTGGAGTTAGAGTTGGACGTGGAAGTGGACGTGGCGGGCGTGCGAGGCTCGGGGGTCTTTGGGACCACCTGGGTGTACGCCGGGGGCGACTGGGGGAAGGCGTGGGGCTGTCCGTTCTCCTTGAGGGCCGCCACGGCAGGCAGGCGGGCGCGGGGGCCCGGCCGGGGGACGCTGTTGTGCACCATGGACTGGGTGGAGGAGGTGCCGGAGCGCGAGCTGCCAGAGCGGGACGAGGAGAGGGAGTTGGGCTTCACCAGCTTGGCCTTGGGAGCCTCAGCGTCCTCTCTGCATGAACAGATACACGAAGCGTTTCTTAATATAATTTACTAATTGTAATCTAAGGCTATCACACATGTATGTATTCAGACAATGCGTCTCTTATGTATGTACGCGACCACCCGTCTCCCTAAGGATATATTATATTAAGGTGCAAGTTTTATTAAAGCGTACTAAAGAGATCAACCCTTAAGGTCTTGACCCCGGAGTGAAATAAGGAGACATTACCCCTCCTCACTGGAACAGAATGAGCAACCCCTAACCAGTCCTCAATAGCAGCCATGACATCACCGTCGCTGTGCTTACCTCTTAGCTAAATCTTCATATGTAAACAGTAGAGGAGTGCCAGTCTGCTTCCTGGCTCCTATCCTGGCTGCGATGCTAGCTGGCTACATTATTGATGGTCGGCCATCCCCAGAAGCCTGCATAATTCATCCTGACACTTGCAAATTGACGGTGGCACGGGTGCCACGCTATCACCTACAAAAATTGCTGCTGTTGTAACAAGGCATAACGTAGGGATGTGGAATGAGAGGCTGCTCTGCGCTACCGGGTTGCCTGCTTTCTTATGGTGATAAAGAGACCAATGGGTAGAGGGCCGGCGCTAAAGGTTATGTGAGGCTTAGCGTGTCACTTACTAAAGATAGTACAAACTGCAAAGTTGGAATGAGAGCTAACTTAGTGTATTTATTGTGATTTTAACTGACTGGTTTGTTTTATTATATTTATTGCTTTTGTTTAATAATATTTACACATTTTGTGAGCGTGCATTGGTTAGAAGGACAGGACTACATGTTTTCATACCTGATCTCATTTGGGGTCTCCTCTTCCTCATATTTCTTCTTCTCCTTCTTGCGGAACACCAGCCAGATAATAAGGATGATGATAAGGACGCCGAAGGACACACCCACTACCGCACCTGCTACCACTCCGATGCCCCGCACATCTGAGACGAAAAGAGAGAGGGGGAGAAAAAGAGTGAAAAGGAGAATGAGAAAGAGAGTGAGAGAAAGAGAGAGAGAGAGAGTGAGCATTTTATAGTCTTAACTGAAAGAGCTGGCTGTAATGGGGCAGGACTGTAATGGGGCAGGACTGGTGAAGCTGTATTTGTTAAGACACAGACCAAAAAGTCTATTGAGATGAGGTAAAGATTTGGCTAGGTAACAACTGAGTAAGAGGGAGGAGGGGTCATTTACTCACAGTGCATCTTGACCTCTACCACACAGCTCTCCTCTCCCACGTCATTGCTGGCAGTGCACTTGTACACACCAGCACTATCCTTGGTGAGGTTCCTCAAAGTCACAATTTCTGGGTTCTTCAGATCTGATGTTGCAAAAAAAAAATAACATACAAAAACTTTTAACAAAACAACAGGCAAAGTAGCACCAGATACTTAGTCTTTCCACAGAGGTGCTTTTGTTTGCCACTTTCCCATGAGAAAACCATGGAAATAAGAGACGTAGTTGTCGTTGACCATAGGCCATGACAGAGTCAGGCTGATAAATAAACTCGACAAACAGATGGAAAAATTTACTCAGCAACATCTGCGTCAAAAATTATGTAAACAAGGATGTCTGGCTTGCTATGTGACTACCACTGAGTATACGTGAGACAGCTGTTGTTTTTCTACAATGCTGCAATTCATTTGAAACAATTAATTTCAATTAAATATAAGTCCTTAACTTGGAACATTTGGTATTTTACATGTTATGCTTACCTATGAGGGCCAACGGGGGCAGCTTGCCGATATATTTGCCTTTGTCCAGGATCCTTTCCCATTTGTAGTTGATGGGGTCGGACCCATCGGCAGACTTGCAGCTCATCTTGACATCACTTCCCTCCAACAGTCGCCCTTCCATCCAACATCGAGGCTTGGATGGTTTGACTGGCGACATTAAAAACACCCACAAAACAATAGACAAACAGATTCATATTTCTAACTACCATTTATTATTGTTATACATTATCATTCATAAGTGTAGCGTAAGTGTAGGTCACGCTAAGGTATGCAATAAAAGTAGAAATTGTGGTTACGCCTGCATACTGGTTAACTACCTCTATGGCTTCCGGTTTATTAAACTACAACGAATCGATATCAGGTATGTTAAACGAAGACGAATAAAAGAAACAAAGAAAAACAAAAACCTATTAGGATCCTTCATAACAGGTTAGTAACTCAAAACACGCCTATAGCCAATCACTCTTTTTCCACCTCCATACTTTCTCCATCGCCCAGCTCTCCCCCCCCCCCCCCTCTCGCTCTCTGTTTTTGCTGAGTCAGCACATTTTACAAAGAATGCAATTAGGAAGGGGGTAGGGGGTGGAGTGGGTAGGTAGGAGTCCTCCATCTTGTTATTGTGTCAGGCACACTTCCTACTTGTTTTCCCCACTGGCCATGCACACTCGGCTCCCCACACCATTATCTTCCCGTTGAGTAAGATGAATGCTAATACCCCCCCCCCCCCTTCACCTCACAAACACCCAAAATCGAAAGTGGCATTTGCAAAGCTGCCGGCAATTTGTACAAATGTATGCGTAAATGTACGTCCCCCCTCCTTCAAGGTCTTAATAGGAAAGATAGAACGGAGGCCCTAGATAGTTCAGTCAGCAAACAGCGAAGCACCTTATCACAATGTTTCCAGTCAAATAATACCGTGTGAATGCATTAATCAAAAACATCTACTCACTCCCAAAACATCCTCAAAGGAGTTCCAAACCTCAAATTGGCATTTCTGTATTCCAAACGAGTCATTAGGATTATACATAGTACAAAGCATTTTTGAGCTCCAAGTAAACTGGTAAAAGGGACCGCCGGAGCGGTTGCCACACATGAAGAAGAGCTCACCCAGCACTATGAGGTTCACCGTGCTCCAGTGGTACTTCGCTCCGTTCTTGACCTTGCAGCTGTACTCCCCGGAGTCCCCCAGGGAGAGGTCACTGATCAGCAGCGAGGCGTCCCCCTTCAGGTACTCCCCGGCGAAGGCCAGCCGACCCCTCTCGGCCTCGTTAGGGTCGTACACCCGCCCCGCAAAGTAGGTGATGACCTGATTAGGGAAGAGAAGGTGACAGATGGTATGCATGTTCACACACACACATGTTGTACAGCGCATGTCAGTGTTTCTGCTTCTTAACAATAGGGTCTACACATACAGACAGACCATTGATGCACTGTGTGTGCATGGTTATTTCAATCATCTCAAAATGTGCACGAGGCTTTGTAATACTTTTAGGCAAGCCTCTGTTTGTGAATCAACAAAATGGAAGATTTCGCTCCACACAAAGTTCACTACCTCATTGCAGCTATGAAATATCCCCTGGCCAGCCTAGCAGCGTCTGTCAACTGGGAAATGGGTCTTTTTTTAACAGCAGATAAAAAGCAAGTACCGTAAACCATCATTCAGTGAAAGACAAACTGTAGCAGGACTTTCATTAACCCAGAGGGAGAGTGGAGGTGGCAATATTGGGGTAATAACCCTGAAGATTCTGTGGGGGCTAGCTTGACCACTGGCCAAATGGAATGAAAGCATCAGCCTCCCTGCCAATTCGGGCCATAAAAGGGAGCTGCAAATGGTTTGGGTGAAACCAAAATTCGCCTTAAAAATGGAAAACTCTGCTAGTACAAATATTCTAAGTTGAGGGACTTGTAGGCTAGAGGTGGTGTTTGATTTTTGATTTAAGGCCACTGTAAGCCTGTAGGCCTAAATCTAGGCCTACAATAGGCTGCAGGTATTTTCAGTTACTGAATTACCTGTATGACCTGCAGCTAAAACCGTAACACACCAGTTATAGCTCAGCTTTATTAAGTGGGAACTGGGAAGCACCTAATTGTTAAACCATCCATTTCACCCGCATGTTGAAGGTAAGCACGGCTGACTTGCAAGCAGTTGACCTGAACACTGTGAAAGCTAGCCTGACAACGAACAAGGAATGACTAGATTGAGGAGCGAATGCCTAGCTGAAGCAGCGAAATAATTTGACAGTGCATTTGATCAACCCTATTTATGGCTGGATTGTAGTCCGACCAGGATCAAGAAATAACCTATCTCAATTTATTTAATTCACAAATGTTTCCTTACAACTTTGAGCTTACTCTTTTTACAACTGAGATTCGCATTTGTGTTAGCCTCACGTTGCCGTGTTCTCCATACATTTCATTTGAGCGTTGTAACAGTGTCGTGCTCTAGCCACCATGCGTGGACAAAGATCATCGCGTTTCCATCGCTCGATCATCGATTGTTTCGTTGTAATTTTAATTAGAAAAAAGTTGACGGACAGCATCTTAAGTATAATTGACCAATAAGTAGAATTGCCAACCGGAAGTTACAAAAAGGGGTGGGCCCATTCTTTATGCACAGCTCCTCGTTAGTATAGTGGACAGTATCTCCGCCTGTCACGCGGAAGACCGGGGTTCGATTCCCCGACGGGGAGGTTGGCGTACTTTTTTATTATTATTTTGGTTAAGACTTTTTTTGAACTGAAATATCTTTGCTTTTAGTTTTCCCATTATCTTGTTAGAGAAAAATTACTTCAATATGAAACCAAACTTCTTATACTGTCTTAATGTGATAGTCAACGTAAGATGCAAGTGGTCTTTCTATTTCTTACCACTTTCTGCTTGTTGGTTGGCTTTAGGAGCAGCCACTCAATGTCCAACGTAGGGGCGTCGCCCGCCCAGAATTGATGGTGACAGGGTAGAGTGGCGTTGTCCCCAACAACCCTCTTCATCTCTGTCTGGGCTTGTGCAGTTAGAACGCCGAGGAAGACTATTTGTAGAGAAAGAAAGAGGACGTTGTTAGAGACAGAACAAGATACACACACACACACACACACACACACACACACACACACACACACACACACACACACACACACACACACAAACAGTTAAGACTATAAAGGCTTACAAAGCAAAAGCCTGTTCAAGTATTTTCAGTCTAGTAGAATTCCTGAAAGTGTCTAAAAGATTATATTAACTACTGTTGTGGCCAAATTTGGGCATCCTAGCGGATGTTCCGGCGTGGGATGTGGTTCAGGGGTGAGAGGACGGTCAGAGCGAGGGCCAGGTCACCAAAGAGACAATATGTGCCTTTTGGAGACACTGAAAGCTAGAAGTTTGTGTTGTCATAACATTAAGTCATGTCTTAGTTTCCTGGGTACGTGTCTTTTAATATGCTGAATATGAACATGTGATCCATCTTGTCCAATGGAATGATTGTTTATCTTATAGACCTATATACTTATTAGAACCTTGTCAACTAATCGAGAACTTACTATGTCGTTAGACTGATCTAACTGTAGTATTTTCTCTGTGTACAGACTCTGACTCAGACTCTGTAGTCATCAATAAAATTGTACTTGATCTTTTCATTGTTTCTCCCTCTCATTAATTAGTTATTTTCAGTCATAGATTGAAATTATCCATTACACTACTGTGTCTTGTGTAGCTTGGTTGTTGGACATGGTGCTTACACTTCCAGGGCTTTTTGTTAGATTTTCAATGAGGCCATCGAATCAACAACAAAAAAAAGGTGTATGTGCTCACACAGTAGTCTGAGCGTACTATGCATCCTATAAATCTATTCACACTGATAGCAGTACTTAGAGGTAGTAACCCCAATATTGTCACACCCAAGAGAATGCAGAGGACCAAATGAAAGACAGTGAGCTCCAAGTGACAGCAGACAAGGTCATTCTGTGCCTTTAGAAAAAAATCAATAAAATGTGTTTCTTGGCACATTTCTTTTATATTTTCCCATTCTAGCAGGAAGGCTTTTAGTTTCTGTTCGAGAAAACACAATGCATGTAAAAGGGGGCTGCAAGAGACTAAAACTTGCCACACTTATTGTCTGGTTTGCAATAATTATCTCTCTCTCTCTCTCTCTGCTGGCCCAAACTTCAGGCTGTAGAGCGACATTCACGAACACGTACAGTGCTGTGCAAAATTATTTGCCCCCTTGCAGATACTTATTGTTTTTGCACATTTGTCACACTTTCATGTTTCAGATTATCAAACAAATTTTAATATCAGACAAAGATAACCTGAGTAAATATAAAAAGCCGTATTTAAATGATAATTTCATTTATTAAGGGAAAAAAGCTATCCAAACCAACCTGGCCCTATGTAAAAAAGTAATTGCCCCCTAAACCTAATAACTGGTTGTGCCACCCTTGGTGGCAACAACTGCAATAAAGCGTTTGCGATAACTGGCAATGAGTCTTTCACATCGCTGTGGAGGAATGTTGGCCCACTCTTCTTTGCAGGATTGTTTTAATTCAGCCACATTGGAGGGTTTAAGAGCATGAACGGCCTGTTTAAGGTCATGCCACAGCATCTCAATCGGATTTAAGTCCGGACTTTGACTAGGCCACTCCAAAACCTTCATTTTGGCTTTTTTTGAGCCATTCAGAGGTGGACTTGCTGGTGTACTTCGGATCATTGTCCTGCTGCATAACCCAAGTGCGCTTGAGCTTAAGGTCACAAACTGATGGCCGGACATTCTCCTTCAGGATTTTCTGGTTGAGAGCAGAATTCATGGTTCCAGCAAGTCGCCCAGGTTCTGAAGCAGCAAAGCAGCCCCAGACCATCACACTACCACCACCATGTTTGACTGTCGGTATGATGTCCTTTTCCTGAAATGCTGTGTTAGTTTTACGCCAGATGTAACGGGACGCACACTTTTCAAAAAGTTCCACTTTTGTCTCGTCAGTCCACAGAATATTTTCCTAAATCTTGGGGATCATCAAGATGTTTTTTTGGCAAATGTGAGACGGGCCTTTGAGTTCTTTTTGGTCAGCAGTGGTTTTCGCCTTGGAACTCTCCCATGGATACCATGTTTGCCCAGTCTCTTTCTTATAGTTGAATCATGAACACTGACCTTAACTGAGGCAAGTGAGGCCTGCGGTGCTTTAGATGTTGTTCTGGGTTCTTTTGTGACCTCCTGGATGAGTCGATGAGCTCTTGGAGTAATTTTGGTAGGCCGGCCACTCCTGGGAAGGTTCACCACTGTTCCATGTTTTCTCCATTTGTGGATAATGGCTCTCACTGTGGTTCGCTGGAGTCCCAAAGCCTTAGAAATGACTTTGTAACCCTTTCCAGACTGATATATGTCAATGACTTTGTTTCTCATCTGTTCTTGAATTTCTTCAAATCGAGGCATGATGTGTTGCTTTTTGAGATCTTTTAGCCTACTTCATGTTGTCAGACAGGTTCTATTTAAGTGATTTCTTGATTCTACAGTTCTGGCAGTAATCAGGCCTGGGTGTGGCTAGTGAAATTGAACTCAGCTTTCCCAAAAATGTGGTTGATATCAGTTAATTCGTGATTTAACAAGGGGGGGGGCAATTACTTTTTCACATAGGGCCAGGTTGGTTTGGATAGCTTTTTTCCCTTAATGAATGAAATCATCATTTAAAAACAGTTTTTTGTATTTACTCAGGTTATCTTCGTCTGATTTTAAAATTTGTTTTATAATCTGAAACATCTAAGTGTGACAAATGTGCAAAAACAATAAGTATATGTAAGGGGGCAAATACTTTTGCACAGCACTGTACATACATGCGCCTTCACTCTCACACCGTTTAATTGGCGTCTCTTAACCTAACACCTTTGTCCTCGATTATTTAGCGTACATACATCATGCAGCCTTAAGCCACTGAGGTCGTTGTACTGTGCTATGACCCCAGGACACCAAAGATGTGCCACCACGACATATCAGCCGCTTCCATCAGCCACGCGTGACACCTCAAGAGCCCACTATATACGCCAGTGGCAAAGAAGCTAATTAGTGGCAAATGTAGTCTGCTAGCCCCCGTTCCATCTTTCCCCACTTATGATACATGACGCTGGCAATTAGGATTTGTAATTAGACGAGGCCATAGAGAGGACGACAGGCTAATTGTTAGTGATTACTCAATTTGGGCCTAATTAGATTACTAGGAGAGGCACTAGGAGGCAAGGGAAATGTCAGACAGGTGAAAAAAAAATTCCTTTTTGTAAATGTAATGGCTTTGCGCAAATGCCCTAAAAGACCTGCAAGAGAAGAGACCCTAAACAGAAGCTCCCTGCCAAGGATGATACAAAGAGGCAGGCCAAGACGCTAGAAAGCCAATGTGGGAGACAGTGGAAACATAAAGTCGATGCTCAATGTCCGTTGGAGGGGTTTTCTTTGCCAACCTGGCAACCTGCCTCCCTCTGAAAATCAAAATGGCCGCTAACAGCGTTCCCTGCTGGTTGCCGTTTTAGCGCCGTGTTTCAGGGAGCCATTGATCTTTGCACTTGCCGATGTATGTTGGCAGAAGTATACTACTCAGTTGGGACCCAGGAAGAATTGTTCTGCATATGCTTAATTGCTTTGTGGGTAGAAGGCTAATGCCGGTTTGTTGTGGCAGAGCACAGCGGGGAAACTTTAAAACGCTGTCTGTTTCCAAGTAGTGGCTTCTAAAATAGTATTAGCAAAACTGACTTGCATCCCTTTGGATAAAAGAAAAACGCCAATGGTCAGAGGAGCACCTTACCCTAAATTCATATGACCAGGGTAAAGAGTAATACTTTACATGTGTATTATGAACAAACCAGGCTGTCAAACAAAGTGAATCCCTTCTTTTTTGTGCGGATATTTATTATATATGACGGTCCCTCCTCCACAACAGAGAACCAGAAAATACTTCCTCAATGGATTTTGTAACAATGATAATGGGCCCAGAACAGGAGCGAAAAAAAATGAATGAGCAGGATCCAACGGGGGTATTAGCTTCGGACTGGCTTGCCAGCAGCGGTGGCAGCAGAGACAATGCCCCTGGCAGTGTGGAGAAGAGAATGGCCGTGGGGGCCGGGGATAAAAGTCTGAGCGTTCAAATTGCCCTCCTTTATTTAGACCCGCTCTGGACCCTGATCAACTGCAGGGGCTGAGGACGGACGTATTGGTGCCGGTCCGGGTAACAACAGGACAAAAATAAAACGTGTGCGTTCCGATGTGTTTGTGTCTGTGCCAAGCAATAGGACATAGACACAGAAAGAGAATATGAGTGTGTGGGCAAACTCTCTAATCAGAATGTGTGTGAATGTCTAATTGTGTGTGCGTGTGTGCGTGTGTGTGTGTGTGTGTGTGTGTGTGTGTGTGTGTGTGTGTGTGTGTGTGTGTGTGTGTGTACATGCATGTGCTTATCAAGTACAAAGGGGCCCCGAGTTGCTCGGCTTGGTAGGAGGCGGAGTGAGAGGAGCTCAAAGAGGAGCCTGTTCCTCTGAAGATGCCCTAGAGGGAGTCGTGCTCCAGTAAATTCGCTCCTCCCAAAAGACTTATCTCCAGTCTTATTATAGTAGCCAGAGCCAACGGTACACAACCCAGACCTTGTACCCTTGAAACAGGCCAAAGTAACTCTACCTTCCTGTCTGCTTGGTAGACACCCGAGTCAGCCAGGCCCCAGAGCTCTGAGGCTCTGATATAGAGACAATAGTCTGCTGTGAACAAAAGACCGTATTTTTTAAACAGACACGAGAAAGAAAGTTTTGTTTCACTCTGATTGCCTGTCGTCATGTTCCAGCGGGTGATCCCCCACCACTTCCCATGCCGTGAGATCCTCTGGCACGCCACTCAAGTGACGGCTTCTGCGTGCAACTTTGGCACTTAGATTCAACATATACTTCATCTTATCTCAAGTGCATGGGGCATCACGGATTGCTGAACATAACTTAAGGGACCAGGTGACAGGCTGTGTGCTTTGGAGAGTCAGCGGGTAAGTGACACTACATTTGCCGTGTCTGCATCACGGAGACACACAGTCAGCTTTCGAGTGGCTGCGTGAACCACACACACTCACACAAGTAGACACAAACACACACGCACGCCGCACACACTCACGTATACACAATATGCAAGGCAGTTGTACTGTTGTAAAGCCCTGAAATACTGCCCTCATTACGCTTTTAGAGGTTGGTGTTCCACGTGAGTGACTGGCGTTTGTGTCCCAGGTTCAGGGCCAGGCCGCGTGGACAGCCTTGGCGAATTGAGAGCCGCCACAGAGCCCCACTGACTGTACCCGACTGCGCGACGCCTTAACTCTTCCCCACCTTGACAGGTCAGCCTGCCGATAAAAAAGATAGAGGGCTGGTGTTGCATTATGGCAAGTACCCTGAGACAGGCCAATAAATAGTTCCTTAGCCACCGAGTTCACGTTCTGTGTCCCGTGTGGAGTCTCTCTCGGTGAGGAGTGCAATGTAGTATATTTATCTCCACCAGTGGAACCCACCGTGACTCTGGGCCTATCTCTAACCATTTTTGGGAGGGTAATGAAGGCAATTTAGAGTCGTGCAGGGCAAGGGAACATCTTTAAACATTGAGAGGTGCAAGCGCAAATACGGCAGAGCACTTTTTCATGTCAAAAAAAATTAGGGCGTGCCACGCGTAATGTGACCTTTTTCTGACAGCCCCTTTTGCCAGGCGACCTGAATTTTTGATGCCGCCGACAGGCCCTGTTAAGGAAGCGTGGTGGCAGATGGAGGCCACCTGTTAGCAGCCTCTTTCCGTCCCCAAACATCTCTCTGCAATTCACACTTACAACGTATCTACTGTGAAATGTTTGATAACACAAGTTTAGCAACACAATTAAAATAGAGGCTAGACAGAGGCGTGCCGGGTTTTTTTTTCTTTTTTCTTTTTCAGTCTCTCAAAGTTTTACATCAGTGCTGGTGGTTTCTCCTTTCGTTAGCTCATTCATCTGAGAGGGACTAAATCATTGCAAGTGCTCCGACAATTACTCTGCTGTCTGGGACGCAGTACGCAGAATGCTGGCCCTCTTTTGCAGCTGGGGCAGCTGAGGTTATGAATTTTTCCTGCCCATTAAAAATCAAAGCCTCTGTCTTCGTTGACTTAAGGCGGCACTTTGAAGGTAGGGACCATATCCCCAGATTCTTTGCTGCTGCTGACAGGGCCAGATTTAGTCTGATATCATCACATACCACTTATTCTTTGGACTGCATTCCATGTGGGAGTGGTGTTGAACTACGTTCAATCAAAGCTGCACAGCGGCGTTTACGGATAGATAGGCCCATAGCTCAATCCGATATGCCATACAATATAAGCTGTTGGCCTTTATTTCATACGGACATCAAAGGGTGAGAAAATATGGATGTGAGATGCACCTCTCTCTTAGTTGTATTCTGTATTTTCCCCTTATGTCCAGAAGAGCATGAGGTGGGAAAGATACAGTCTGATCAGGTCTGCACATATTAATGTCCATGTGTTCACTTCAGGCTGCAGTGCTCACAGGATGTCACACACACACACACACACACACACACACACACACACACAAAGACTAACACACATACACTTGTACACACACGCACGCAAAAACGCACACACCGACAGAACAAACAGAAAAGCAAATTAATCACCAAAACGCTCCAGTAAAAAAAAAAACACAAACGCATAATTTAGGCTTGACGAGTGGCAACCTTGAAATTCCTCTCGAAAAGTATCAGTGATGTGATCAGTGGTATGATGAAGCAGAGCTAAGCCTCCCGCTGGCCTCAAAACAAAAGTCGGGGGAAAATCTGCCTCGCCAATTAAATTATGATAATGAGTGCCGTCCTAAACATCACCGAGGGGACATTGTACCAGGGACCACCTGACGCCTGCCTTCTTATCGTCCCCCCCGCATTTGCTGGGAACCCCCGTCTGGGAGGCTACCTGCATAGAGAGGGGACGGCGTCCAAACTCTGAAACGCTGGCCAAATTACACTCATTCCTTACTGGCATTGCATTGAGCGTGGCTTTTGCAAATATTTACAAAGTATTCAAATCCTGGTCCCCCGATGAACACGGAATGTGAAACTGAAAGATGTTTGTTTGCTTTCACAGAAAAGATTGTACCATGTCAATATGCTCCCAAGACAGTGGAATGGAGGAGGGAATTGAACTTGCATAAGACGGAGCAACATATGGCCCTTTCAACTATGTGTTCACAATAGGATAGTCAGCACCTTGGCCAAATACGTGACTTTCATTCATCACAAAAAACAAGTTAAGAGGAGCTCAAAGACGCTTCAGCCTTTTTCTCCAGCTTTGCACATGAACGCCTTCCTGGCGTTTTGAGTTGAAGCCCCCCATTCTGGTGTCTGGAGTATGAAGCTCACAGTCCAGCATCGAAAGCTGTAACCAAATGTCAAGCAGCCTGCTCTTCTACAGATAAAGCCTTGCAGGCAGCCAGCAAAGAGACACTTAACTTCAACACAAAACCAGGAGACGTGGCCACAGAGATGAGGAGAGAGAAAGAATGTCTTCCTTAACCTTCACACGTACACACACACGCACGCGCACGCACGCACGCGCGCACGCACTCAGAGATACAGAACACAAACATACAAAACAAATTCTCAGAAATAAACACGAATAATTGTGAATAAATTTGCATTTGAAGGGGAACAGAGAAGGGAGAGAGACAAAGGCATAAGGGGATCGAGCTAGCGACAAATAAGGAGAAGGCAGAGAGAATACACACTGCAGTGTAAAGTGAGGTCAGAGAGTAGAGATAACAGCCACTGTTCACCATTATCATCTGAGGCTGTACTGACCTTAAACACACATACACACACAGAGAATGTAGCAAAGAATTTGAGATGGCACAAAGCGCGCTCCTTTTTCTGAACTTGCAAAATAACGAGACAAACTCCTTTCAACCTCTCCTTAGCATATCCTGGCTTCATGGAGAGTTTTCTCCCGTTATCTAGCATTTGATAGGAAAAGGAAATATTGATCACAGAGACTTCAGAGTCTGGACATGCTGAGTGTGTAGACACACGCTGAGTAGACTTAAGGAGTACACTCTTCACGTTTTGCCCAGGATCAAACATTGGTGCAGGAAGACAGGGGCCCATTCCGCAGCATCAAACGTGACTGTCTCGAGGCAAGCCAACAGATCTCCTCCTGGAACCCCGCCGCTCCACATGCACTGCTGCTGGTAGACCGTGGCCAGCTTTCACACTTCCTCACCGTATCCTGAAAGGGGTAGCTGAGTTGCTCCCAATACAATGTATAGACCCTGTTGGACCAGGTATTAAGGCTACTTACTGTATATGCTACGCAGTGCAAATACCAACCGGCCTGCTAGCCTTGTCAGCGCCTACACGTAGTAATATCATCGCTACACCAATTTTGCTGACCGTGCACTCCCTTAGCGAAGATCCTTGAATGACAAAGCAAGAAAAGTTTTTTTTTCTTCTTCTTTTTAAATCGATGATCACTTAGAAGTTTCAAAGTAACGTGGCGTTTGAGTTGCTCCCCGCCAACTGTGTGTGTGTGTTAGTGTGTGTGTGTGTGTTAGAGAGAGAGAGAGTTACGCTTACAGTAAAATCATGTTAGGTCCCCAATTCGAGCGCCACTTTAGAGTGCTACCTGACCAAGCATCAGTCCTTATGAGGGTGACGGCTGCCGACACTTTTAGTGTCTGCTAATATATGGGCCTCTCAGAGTCTGTGGGCCGGCTGCCTCCAGGACGCTCTGCTGCCTCTGCTGCTGCCTCTGCTGCCGCCGCTGCTGCTGGGCCCAAGCACTGACCTTTACAGATCAATATGTAATACACTTTTTGTGCTGCCAAGTCCTTTTTGCTGCAATTTGCAACTTTTGTGCCCATTAGGTGGAAAATATAGCTGACTGGGGGGGGGGAGGGGGGGAACAATCCATCTGTGTGAGTGTGTGTGTGTGCGTGCATACCCTCCTGTGCATTTCAGTTTCTCTATAGACTTCTGTGAGGGTCTTTGTGTGTGTGTGACTAGGGGTAATCTACCTAAAAAAAAAGGGTAAGAAAGCAGCCTACAATAAGAAACCCCCCCCCCCCCCCCCCCCCCCCCGCCTCCATGATGACTTGGCTCCTGCTAGAGTCCGGAGATTATGACAACCCACCGAGCAGGTTTGGTTTTCATTAACTCTGTTGCAACAGCCCCGGGTGGTTTGACTGAGAGCCACAGACATTCCTTTACCACTTGTGGGCAGACCGTTAAAGTGGGACTAAACAGTGCCGGCAGACCGGTGTAAAGCATGACTAATTGGAGGTGCGGCTCTGCGCACGGTACTGGGACAAACCATAAACTAACCCGGTACATGGCTGTAAAACGTGGGCCGAGCAAGGGGCCAATTAGTTCAGCACGCTGCTGCTTTGTAACAGAAGTATGACCTGGCTGTCAGCCAGACTCTCTGTTTCCACGTCGGGGGTAGATGCCCGGACCCTGCATGATGAGGGGAGACCCTGGACAGTGTCAGATAAGTCTGTCTGGAAACACAAACGTCGACGGTGTCAAACAGTCGTTTGCGGGAGATTCGACATAATCTCTCTATAGCGAGGTATAGAATAGAGAACAAATTGTCTGAGTTAGCTGCTGCTCTAGGATGGTGTTAGAGAGAGAAGATTTCCCATAGTAGCTGAGGTCCGGACAGCTCCAGTCCTAAATGTCAGGCGTTTCCCAGAGCTAATTGAAAACAGGCCATGACCCTTCTGTTCATTAGAGCTGGAGGAATTCCACCTTTTCGCTAACGCCGCTGCACACATGCCTGTAACATGCCAGCTTGTGCATGCCAATGAATGACTTAGTGAGGCCAAATGGTAGAGGACGATATGTTCTGGAAAAAGCTGAACATTACAACAGTCCTGATTTATAGGGAAAATGTAAATACAAACATCTCAAATGTGGTCTTCTCCTCGAACCCTCTTGAACCAGCAGATGGAATGGAGCCCCAGTGATCTGAACCTGGTCCTCCTCCACCCACTCTCACTGAGAGCCACAGGGAGAGGAAGCGGCCGAGCACCGACGGTGATTTCTTCTCCTCAGCCCCACAACAGAGCCTCCAGATGGACCATGGAAGTCAGCCATGCCATGGAGATGATGTCCGTGGAGAAGCAGGTCACAAGGACAGCTGATGAGGGGTCGTATGGTCACAATCGATCGGAAGGAGATTCCGGTTAGGTTTAAATGAGGCGGTGTCTGGGGGAATAGCCGGATTCTCCTCTGTGCATCAATCTTGACAGCTGCCTCTCTCTCTCTCTCTCTGTCTCTCTCTCTCTCTCTGTCTCTCTCTCTCCTCTGCTCTCCTATCCCCACACACACAAACACTGGCATTTGGTCAACACATACCCACAATCCCCCACCCCCCTCCTCCCAATTAACACACACCTTGACTCTCATCGCGTCATCCCAGTTCCTGTGTGTTGTGCGGCTCTGCCAGTGGGCCCAGAGGAGAGGAGGGGAAATTGGAAGCAGATGAATGGTGTGCTCCGGCTAAAGCCTTCCCACTCCTCTCTTCCTCCATGCAGGCTTCTAGGCCACGTCTCACCTCCCAAAGCTCCGATTAAAACAATGTGGGGATAGCTTTGTGCCAGCGGCTCTCAAACGCCATGCCGTGTCTTTTTTTGTATATTGTGTGCGGTTTGTATTTGTCTGTGAAGACACGAAGCCCATGTGCAGTTTGTAATGTTGTGTGTCTGTGTTCGCGTGTGTGTACAGGATGTACACCTGGAAAGATATCACCTTGGGCTTTATTTCCGTTACATGTGAGTGCTAATACAATTGTAATGTAATGAAAATTGGTTATGTGCTCAATGTTTTATTGTTGACACACTAATAACATGCTACAGAAGCAGTATAAAGACTTAAAAGGAGCCAAGCAAGGATTTTTTGTTTTTGCCATAAAAGAGCATAACAACAGCTGAACATTGTATAAGCATCACAAAATACAAAAAAAACACGGTTTTCCATAGTGGAAGTTGTTTTGATCATTGCAAAGATAATCCGACTTGGGACATCTCTCTCTCTGTCCTCAAGTCCTTTAGCTTTCTCTGGAGTTTCCTTTCATCTTCGTTTTGTCCCTCACCCTCTCTCACACCCTCTCCCTTATTATTTCTTTTATTTCTAGTTTTTCGTTGGCAATTAAAATGCGTACCTGATCTTCCTTCATTACATATTTGTCTAGAGGGCGCGTCCCGTTGAAGCACTTAGAGCATTACAACACTTAAAATGTAATCAATGCGCTGGGCCTTTTAGCTGGGGAACAACCCTGGAGTTCTAAATAAATGGATTTGCTTTCGGCACGGGGGAGTAAAAATCTCATCTCATGGCTGGACGTGCTGAGTGGCTACTATCTGCCCCACTTAACTAAAAAGGGAATTGTGTACGAAGCCAAAAGATGGGGGGAAAATTAGGGCGCCTTATTTTTTTTTTTTGTGCCTGGACGAACTCTAGGCCCTGTGTCCTGTTGCTGCCTCGGCATTGTGCTGACGCGCACGCTTCGCCTTCAAACGGATAAAGCCTATGGCTGTGTGACACTGCAGAGGGAATAGATACAGTCCTAATTAGGGTCCGCCAGGACTGGAGATAAGTGACGCATTCAAGTATTAAATAAAACATTTTTTAAAAGAGAATTTATAAGTCCAGTTCCTCACATCAAATGTGAAGCTGTAAGCTCGGTTGATGTGAAATAGTTGTGCTGTCATTGTCATAGTTAGGCGTGCCAGCCACTAGCTGGGATGAAACCCAGAGGACGAGACGGATAGGACGTGGGAGGAGACAGATGCTGTCTGACCACCTGGCTCCCTGGAGCCCTCCCACCAACACAGACGCTGTGTGTGTGTGTGTGTGTGTGTGTGTGTGTGTGTGTGTGTGTTTGTGTCTGCATGAATAGGAATCTCTGCGTGTGTGTTTGTGTGTGTATGTGTGTGTGTGTCTGCATGAATAGGAATCTCTGTGTATGTGTGTGTGTTTGTAGGGTGTGAGTAATGCGTGTATTTGTGTATGCGCCTGCCATGGGTGTACATGTGTGGGAAAGTGTGCGCGTGTACTGTATATGCTCTGGGCGTTAGAGGGTCTGTGGTGCATACGGGTGTGCCTGTGTGTACGTACTACGAATGCAGATATTTTCAGCAGGCACATCTGCATCCCCCTCTGCCCAGCCCGGCCCTGCAGAGACCCCCCCTGACGCACCAGAGAAAAACGAGCCCTGCAAACGGTGCTGGTCTGGAGCAGGGAACCAGTCTTTGCTTTCCAGCAGGGACACAGGGCTGGAGCAACACTCACCCATCCATCATAGAACCTAAAGCCCACACTCTGGGAGGAGGAAAACACAGAGGTGGGGTGGAAAAGGTTCCACTGGGAAAAGCTCTTTGGTAAGCAAGTTTCAGTTTAGGCCCCCACACAGAGACACACCGACGAGGCTCTCACTGACACTCACACGCATCCAAACTCCCATAAGTCAAGGCTCACAATTTGATTAGGAACCCCTCAGACTCCACCCACTTGGTTAAACTGTTAGCGCCACGCAAGCACAAACACACACACACACACGTGCGCGCGCAGCGTTTCGCATGGCCAGACTAATGCCAGGGCCATAAAAACATCACTCCGCCTTATTCAATTACAGGAAATGATTAAATCATCCTCGGGGGCTCTGGGGGGAAGAAGTGAGAATGGATCACAGCCTGGTCTCCCAAAGTGTCTCCGACAAGGCTAGGTTTTGCAGCCGGCAACCTCCTACATACAGCCATGGTGCTGTAGCCAGGCTACTATTTATCCAACGGTTCCAAGGCCCCAACACCTCTGACCAGGACCCACACCATCGCTCTCTCTCTCTCTCTCTCTCTCTCTGTCTCTCACTCACTCTGTCTCTCTGTGTTTCTATTAGTCTCTGCGGCGTCTGTTGTGATAAGGAGCCACAAATCTTGAGGCAGGAAAAAGGGTTTCCCGGGCAGCGGCCGGGGTCAGCGGTGGGTGAGTCATCTATCAGCCTGACGAGGTGGCTTCTGATGGGGAATACAGTTGACAGGTTCATAGGTCACGTGGCGTGACACTCGCCATGCAGAGCGGAGAGAGGTGTCGGCCCGTTAACGCCAGGGGGAGGGGCTGGGCTAGCGACAGGAGGTGCTGAGGACTACACAGTGGGCTGTTCCATTAGCACCCACACAGTGCAAACACACCCATAAGGGCTGTATTTCACATGCCGATGTGTAACATGAGCTCATACTGTAGGTTTCATCGTGGTTATCAACCTGACTTTCTGGCAACTTCTTTTGAACGAACTCACAGGGTCGCCGCTAACGTGCACTGATGAGCCCGAGTCACTGGTGAGCGTATTCCACAGCTCATCAGGGCTGACTGGGGGGGCGGGGGACAAACAGCCTGACGAAACACCAGTGTATCGCTGGACACTGAGATAGCCACCCAGAACCTTCTAGATCCTCTAAGACCCTACAAAGCCCCTCCAGTCTGGCTCAGAAACGGAGCTAGAGCAGTCAGTTAAAGATGGCATGGATAGTGTTTTGCTGGTTTTATAATGAAGCCCTCAGAGGGCTGGCTCCCCCTGCGGCTGTTGACTGTCAGACCTAGTCAGCGGGGACTGCTCCACAGATCTGGCTGTGTGTCTGCGTGTTGTTTCTGTTTCTCTAAATTACTTTTGTGACTTGTTTTCGGCTTCGTAAAAAAAAAAGAAGAAGATTCAAAATCCATTCAATGACTGCTAAAATAATAAAGCATAAAAAAATGCATATATGTGAAAACGTTTATGAAACATTAGCATGTTTCAAATGGTTAGGGTATTGCTTGATGGCTGACAGCTATTTTGAAGTACTTCTCGTGAGGATTCAAGGAGGCGGAGCTTTGACGTTCCTCATACATGGAGGGACGTCAGAGCCCAGCAGGCCGTGTGCTCCGTGTAACCTGTGCCGTGAGCGGTGAAGCGTCACAAGGCAACGACAATTTATTTGATTGGATTCATCAGACAGCTTTAACAGTGCCTTGCTGCTTTCGCCCTTTGCTTTCTGGTGAAGAGCGAGCTGCCTCACTAGTATTCACCACTGTTATTCCATTTTAATTGGATAGGACTCTAATTGAGGCTGCCTGATTGACAGCAGCTGTAACTGCTGAGGCCTGTCTAGAAGCTGTTGGAACCAATAAATAACAGACCTGTTGAGGCTTTCATTGGAAGCAGAGCGTTCAGAGAGTTTTGACAGCCGCTCAATTGCAGAAAGGAGACAAATGACAGAAAACCGACCATTATCCACCGAAAAGTAACATAAAAATGATTTGTCAGGCGCAACACAGTTTGGCGGCGTGAGAATGTTAATATACTTCACATTTTCTAACATGCGTACAGCGTCTCATATTCATGAGTGATCTGAAAAACAGAGTCCCTTGTGTATGACACAGTAGAGGGGTGATTCATCATTTAAAACACTTCCAATGTGTTGGTCTCTGAAGGTCACTTCATTGTGTGTACAGTATGCTTTAATTGTATGCATGCGTGTGTGTGTGTGTGTGTGTGTGTGTGTGTGTGTGTGGGTGCATGTTTTTATGTGAGTGAGCAAGTGGCTGTCTATGTGTTCAGTTAAATTCTGGTAGCGTGACTTACTGTACATCTGTGTGAATAAGGTGCATTCCAATGATGTTTGTCAGTGTGTGTGTGTGTGTGTGTGTGTGTGTGTGAGTGAGTGTGTGAGAGAGTGCAGTGTCTAGATAAGAGGCCAGACTCTGAGGGAGACGTCTCGGATTGGCACCGGAGCCTACCGCGACCCTTCCGGAGGACCCACATCGTCCACTTATCTGTTCTCACTCTTCCTCTCCACTCCCAAACCCCCACTCTCCATTCCACCTCTCCCCTCCCCACTACCACCCGCTCTCTCTCCCTCAGGGCCTCCAACAATCAACCCCTGTTGCCTTCTCTCTTTCGGGGGCACTTCTAAACCATTTCCTTTCCTTTTAGTGCCTCTCTTGCTGTCAGCTCCCATCGGCGTGGAGGGGTGTGATGGGGACCATCTGTTCAGCCGGTTGTTCACCACCGGTGTGGTGTTGAACACAGGTATGCTCGCCGCAAGGCTCCCCGACCACAGGGACTTGTTGAGGGTTAGAGAAAGGACCACTCTAGGCCCTGGCTTTACTTAACGCTTTGATTAAATGCACTGTCTTTGTAGTTCGATATGATTGCGATATGATGATTTCACGTTCGTAAATCAACCGCAATAAATCATCGCCTCAACAAGGCGACTCGAAGAAAAGGCCTCTTTCCAAGAAATGTCTCCGCAAATAGCAGAATACATTTACATGTCAATATCAAGGTCAGGATGTTTTCTTCCACAAAACAGGCCAGGTAATTAATCTATTTCTTGCTCATAACATTATTAGCATACCGCGGTGGGAAAATAAGTGTTGCCGTTCCATGGAAATGTGTTTACCTCACTGTCATCCCAAACATAACGGAAATATCCCGGTGTAAGCTGAGGCCCCTGTCTCAAGGCCACACGTATGTCTGATATTTCTGACATCAAAATACATCACAACAACAGGAACGAGAAGGAGGAGGGGAGAGGAATGTGACAAGGAGGGAGGGATTGAGGGAAGGAGGGAGGGAGGGAAAGAGGGAGGGCAGAAAGCTGACAGCCGTGCGATGAGCTTTGATCATGATTGATCTCCACAGCATTAACCGCTCAAAAGCAACAACCTTCTACACACACACACACACACACACACACACACACAGACACACAGAGACACAGAGAGACACATATACGTACGCAGCACAAGCTGACAGGGGACAGTGATGCAAAGCACGTGCAGCTAAGTGCCACAGGTCTCTCTCTCTCTCTCTCTCTCTCTCTCTCTCCTCATCCGACGCAACCCAATCTGCGGAAACGGTTCCCTCGTCGGAATCTCCAAACTTTTCCCACTCATTAACCCCATCCTGGAAGACCTCGGCAGGACTGGAGGGTGGACCCAGCCTCGGCTGCGTGGCCGCTCCCTGATTGTGTTGGATTGATCTGTCCTCCGTCTAATGATGTGATTTGGCATGGCAACACTAGAGCCAGCTGCAGGGCCTGTTTGGTATTCACAGGCCTTAATGAGGACAGCGGTGACATGCCCGCTCCACGCCACCGCAGACAGCGGGACATCATTATCGTCATCACCAACACCACCACCAGCACCACCACCGCCGCCCTGGTCCCCAGTGGTGCAGCGGACTGAGTCACTGCCCTGTCACCAGCTTGTCACGCACCCCGACCATGGCGCCCTTGGTTGGGGGTCAAGACGAAGGCAATGGAGGTCGCGTTGACTGACAGTCGGATGAAGTTACTCGCAGGCAATCACAGGCCCTGTTTGATGTTAATGCAGCGGGTGATTGAGAGTGAACGCGACCGTACCCAACCTAGTTTTAGAGTACTTGGTAGGAAGGCTAAATACAAGGCGTGATATACATAAAAGAGATGCCCTTGTGTTGCAATCAAAGAAGCAAAGAGGCTTATTCGACACGTCGCCCTAATCCAATCCCATCGCGGCATGGTAGCGCCACGAGGCGTGACTGACACCGCTCTCACCCAATCACAGCTCAGCTTGCAGTTAATTCGGCCGCTAAAATCCGATCTGCGTTCACCTGCGGTGAGAAGGAGGAGGAGGAGGAGGCGGCTCCCGCCCGGTGCCAGGAGTCGTGACTCGGCATCAGCATGACTAACCGTAGCGGATGGTGGGCTGGCCCGGGCCCAGGGGGGCCGCTTGACATTGGCCCGGCGGGTGGCATGTTCATCGTGGAGCAGACATGTGGCCGGGGGAACGTGGACAGACTCCCAATGGCCGCTTGATGACAGAGCGTCCTGAGGAGTTGGTTGAGAGTTGGGTACCCTCCCAAAGGAATAATGCCCCCCAGTGCAAGATTTAGAATAATGAGGTATTAGGCCGATTATGTCTTCTGAGAAATAGAGGACAGAGGGCAAAATTGGGACCAAATGACTTTGTCTCTGTCTCTCTCTCTCTCTCTCTCTCTCTTACCACTCTCAAACCCCTCCAGCCCTCTTACCTTCCTTGTCCCACCATGCTGCTGATGTCCCCTCCACACACTGTGTAACTGTACGGCGTCACAGATCTCCCGTGCAGCGTGTTTCCTTGTGTGAAATAATTGCCCTGCGCTAGACAAACGGAGTAAGCGGTTGTAATAGCGGAATCTCTTTTTGAAGTGCTGATAAGGCCATCTCCTTCCCGCTCTGACACGAGATCAAATGGTCGCGCATTCAAAGGGAACACGGAGGAGCTCTCCTTCTCCCAGACAAAGAGAACAAATCAGACACGCGGTGCTCTCTTTGACGCTGAGGTAATTGAGTGTGAGGACAGAGACAATAGTGGAGGGAGAGAGGAATCCCATCTCGACAGCGGCGCGTGCGGATTGTGGACAATGTGTGTGTGTGGACAATGGGAGGATAAAAGAGAGAGCGGAGCAGATCTGGGCCTTGGGGAACAATGATGAATAGCGAGGCCTGACCTGACAGCAACTCGCTCCTCCATTTGTGCCGGGATTTGGGTCTGGAACCACAATAGAGCCACTTTGTGTGTAGATAAGCACCAAGGGTTTTTGGGGTTTGGCTTTTTGGAATTGAGCGAGCGAGAGAAAGACAGAGAAGGGGGTAGGTGCGAATTCATGTGGCAGTGTGTCTATTTGGTGGTCCGCATCAAAGCAGGCCTGCACCCATGGATTACAACCGCAATGCTGGTGTGGCCGGAACGCATTCCAAAGTTGCTGTTGTATATCACCAGTACATATTCCTATAGGGATGGTCAGTACGCTCTCCATTACAATGACCCGTCGCCTTGCTCTCATTTCAATTCTTTAAGAGACAATTGTTTATCAGGTGTGCACATAACATTTTCAATCAAATCTGGACTTGAAAACCATTTGTGCGTTTTAATCCGTAAAAGAACCAGGTATGATACAATGCGGTACCCCCACCCCCTCCACCAGACCCTCCCTCTGTCCCTCCCTCTATGAGGTGAGTTACAGGAGTGAGTTATATGGATTGTCGGTTTTCCAAGCCTCAGCATTTCTTCCTGAGCTCTCCTTTATTACCGCCGGCCTCCTCTGTAAATTTGACCGGCCACATCCTGGCTAATGTTTGATTCATACCGTTAGCAAAGGTCAAGCTATCTGCCTTCAATAATTCAGTACACGGTGCTTTTCTTAAAAACCCCAAGACATGTTAGTGGCGCGAGAAAGGGAAAAAAAAGACACTCAATAACCTACCTACTCACAATCTGCCGGTGGTTCTTTCTTTTTTTCCTTTTTTCCCCTTGCTCCTCAAATTTCCTGGCAAGCGTTCAGTAGAAACAAAACCAGCAGTCATAGTTGATGCTGCAATGCAGTCCAACTCTCATGGTGAGGGGGATAAGAAGAGGAAGGATGTGAATGAAAGTTAGAAAATGAAAGTGGTACAAAAGCGTTTTTGAGTCTGTCTGTCTGTGTGTGTGTGTGAGTGCGTGTGGCGTATGTGTGTGTGTGTGGGTGTGTGTGTGTGTGGAGGAGTACATAAAGCCTTATCTATTCGTTTGAGTGTGACTATACCGTAGGTACTGTATGTGTTACTCTGTAACTCCTGTGCTCCAGAGTGTGTCCACCTTCACTGGTGCTTGCCTCTCCGTGAAGTGAGGAATGTGTATCTGCTTGTGCGTGGGTCGTGCGTCTGTGACCAGAGAGGGAGGCTGCCCTGAACGAAGTCCCTGCGGTGGGGCGCGGTCCAGCTGATGATGGGTGTGTATATTATGCTGTGACTCACTCACAAGCAATACCCCGTCACACGCTCCCCGAGATGAAACCACAGGCCTACTGCACATTGCCGCAGACGCTGACACAGAGTTACAGCATTCTGAACACCCTCCTATACCTAACACTCCCCTCCACATCTAACAATATACAAAATGAACATTAAACTACTAGAATTACTAGTATTATTGTATCTTTAGGACAATCTTAGTAGTATGGCTATACGGTAGTTGCAAAAAACTCGATCAGATGATTTAGAGGCAAAGTTAAATATCTATTTGTGGAGATCTTCCCCTGAAGGCGTGGCTTATTTTGACTGTTTGATCTCTCTCTAGGGTAGCATCTCAATCAGCTCAGTCACACAGCACTCAAACTCCAATCCCTACCTTGGGTGTGAAACGATCCAAACGGGGTTGACCTTCAGTGCACCATGCTTTTGCGAGACACAAGGTAAATACATAGCACAACCTGTCCCATGCGACAGCTTAAACCTTACTTTCTCAAAGCGTACTCTGGTGAATCCTACCAGGGCTCTCTGGGGGTACCCTGTCCTTGCCCTGGGTGCGTAAATACTGCCCATCACCTTGTATTTTAATCAGGCTCTAGAGATTGATGCCTGCGCCCCGTCATGTTAACGGGGGGCATCCATCTTTATGGCCACGACATTTCCCTGCTGTCAGCACGACAGGGAAAGACAGGCCGGCAACCGTCGCGTGAGTCAGAAGACCCCCACCTAGACACTATCACTGTGTACACAGCCCCATGTAGTGTGAAATTAACACACACTGAGAGAAGATACACACACACACACACACACACACACACACACGCTAACGCACGCAATAGATCATGTGAGCACAGGCCACATTGGCAGGTCACCCCCATGAGACAGGTTTTGATGGAAATGGAAATTGATCGCAGCATCTCACCTCTGTGGCGCTCAGCGTTGCGGGGCTGAGGAATGCTCGAGTCACTCCTGACACCAGGCTCAGGAGGTGAGCTCATTGGAATATTTCATAAACACGCGGAGCCACAGGCTGTATGCATTACTGCACACTCAGAATTGCATTAGCACCATATGCATGGGGAAACCAGTGAAGAGTGACTAAAGGCTATTCCCTTGGTTGAGAATATATGGATAGAGGGATGAAAAGCGTGCCGTCGGAGGATATGCAATAAAAGTAGATATCATGGCTTTTCAGATGGTGTGCAAAAATCTTTTAAAACACTAGGATAGGAATTTCTTTCTTGTTTATTATGAAAACATTGTTTTGCAGAGCAAATGAAAAGTGAATAGTTTTTTGTTGATGTTAGCGTGCGTCAACTGTAAAGTTATTTATTCACAAAATCAAAAACCAATCCTTTGGAATAGATCGATTACTTAATACGCATAAAATACAAAACTTCATGGACAAAATTATGCAATTATGAGTATACAATACTTTAAAAGTCCTATAAAATGCATACAGAATGGCCCAACAACAGCTGCATTTCAAATATGCAAGCAAACCAAGAAGATCAGATTTGATTTACACACATGTTCTTTATAAAGTTGCAGCTGTGACTGTCAGGCATAAACAACCTAAGCATGACCTAGGCAATCATGGGCCTGATTTTGCTACTCCACCATTTCACAATTTTTTAGGATGGGTATTGTTTCCTTACAATGCATTAGCTTGACATGTTGACTTCTCGAAACCTTAAATGAGCTGATTCCCTTGAGCTTTGGCCCTCAAGTCTAACATATTGAAAATGTGCTTTGAATGTCGTAAAATAAGTATGTTTGTCATTAGCATGCTAGCTGCCACAAGTAAAACAGAGAACAGCATGACGAGTGTCAAGAGACCAAAAGAAGCAAGATTGAAAATGAGGGCTTGTCAGTCTTCTCTACCCTTCGGGCTGAATGAGAACACAGTGAGATGAAGCGGGCAGTAAAAGATAGAGAAACAAATTGAGAAAGTAAGCAAGAGTAAAGCCCGAGTGACTGATTGAAGAAAAGAAAGAGAGACAAATCTCAAGTGTGTATGACTGGAAAGACAGATCGAAAGAATGAGAGTAAAAGAGTGCAAAGGAAGTGGAGCGGTCCACTAATGTAATCAATGCGTCCAGTTTGCTTTTTGTTACCAATAGAACAGAAGGGATTCTTAGCATGTGCCCAAGAAAGGAGAAAAACAAACACATCTTTGTCAAGTATTTTCCCCCTTTGTTCCTGACTCTAAGATGTTTGATTGAGTAGGAAGGAGTTGGTCGGGGGGCTAACACAGCGAGGGTTGCTAGCTGCTTCTATCCGACTGCAGTCAGGAGCAGCTGGTGTTGGTATTGTGGAGGCTGCTAGTAGCTAGCTCGGTCCGTCTGCAGCCTTCCCTGTGCTGCTGCTTTCATTAATGAGCAGCCCTGTCCTCTTTATTTAATAAACCTCTGCACGTCTCTCTCCACTTCCCTGGAGAAGGCATGCAACAAGCGCCACAGCTACGCACTGCCAAAACAACAACAAAGATGCTCCAATGCCTTGTCTAATAAAGAGCAGCGCCACATTTTTCAAAGTCAAAACCCATTGTTGAGGAGAAAGATAATTATCCAGCACAATTAAGACAGGATAAAGGCTGTAAAATGAACACAATGGCTGTTTGGTTATCTTTTGTTAGAAAAAGGGAGATGTCACGAGTAAAATATGCCGTGGATGTGGACGATTTCAAGCCTTGTGCGGAACTCATTCGATTAGAAATTTGGGCTGGGACCATATGCAGCCATCTGGGGTTTTGGAGGTAGGGTTCCAAAACATACAGGGGACGAGGGACCCGTCAGCCCAGGGAGCTTGGATAGCCCAGACGAGCAGACTTCCCTGCACATGGTGGGCAGAGGGAAGACCAGGGCCATGCGCTAGCAAATTGCTGTCTGCCGTGCCAAGGATGCAAGCTAGGCTAGCAAGATCTCCCGGACCAGTGAACAACTGCCATAAAGAACTGCCAAGGTGTCCAGGCTACGGTTGGAGTAAAAAAATCATGTCAGTCCCCATATATATATATATATATATATATATATATATATATGCAATGCAGCTAGCTCGGTAATAAAATACAGCTCTACTTTTTTGTTTTAAGAGTCATATTGCTTGTCCTTGAACAGTATCCATTCAGCTCTAGTGTTCGTCCAGCTTAATCTTACTTTGACCTTATATTAGCTCAACATTGTCTCATCAAGATCAAATTAGTCTCAGTGTTTGACCATCTTGATGGAGGAGCTTTACCGCGGCACTGATTCAACTCCATTACTGTGTGCAGAGTGAGAAATTAGGACAATAAATTGGCATAGTCAATTAAGTGGGAGTCATTCAGCAAGACGTGAAATAGCTATTCTCATAGTAGCTCCTGCTGTGATAATGAAGTCTTTTCACTGGTCAATGCTAGATGTTAGTGAGGAGAAGGATGAATGCGACGCTAGCATTTCAATAAAATCACAAAGAATAAGAATTGACTGAGGAGTGCATATTCAAATATTAAACGTATAGTGTCAGCAAGACACCCACATATAAAATCTTATCCTCAACTAGCTGAGAAACTGGAAGGGAAGGGGGTGGTAGCAGTCTGCATTGCTCAACAATTAGACTTTAGCTCTAGTGTTTAATATTTAATGATGTTATAAATGCTCACCTTCCCTCTGAAGTAGCTGTGCGACCTCAGCACAAAACTAAGCCAATATTCCATTTAGATTATATGCACAAAATTATCATAATGAAATGTTAGCTTTTTAATGGGAGGGGGAAAGAACAAGAATAGTCCAACTGCTTTTATGAGTTATAAGTATAAATCAACCACACATAATTGCAAGTTAAGTAAACAGCTGAGGCAATTTCTGCAATAATTGAGTTGGAAAACCAGAACGCAGAATTAGCCATCAGGGATTCTTTAGGCTAAGCAACTGATTTTACACTTGCTCTGTTCTATATATTCACACTGTTATACCCAACATAATGTTAGAGAAAGGGCAGAAGAAAGTGTTTTTATTGAAGTCAAATTAAGTGAATATTTGATGCTTGCTTCCAAAGGCTTTACAGTACTGTACTGAATTAGCTCCTCGGTCAAATTACCAGCAAGTGAACTGAAAACTGCAAACAAGTGAAACTTCAAAGGACTGCTAACCAACCCACTAGAGATGCACTCAGTAAAAAATCTTTTCATTGCTTTGGACTATGTACTAGTTAAAATGGGGGATACAGTGGCGTTGCCCCATTAAATCTGGAAAAACCTTCATGCACCTTATTCAAGTCGTCACACTTTCATAGTCTTCAGAAAAAGTTACAAATATCTCCACCAGGTACCCAAGGCGCCTGTTCAAATTCCGTTTCAAATGCAGTACATTTGCAATTCCATCACGTCCAAAATGGCCTGAGGGGCCCAGTTCAACACAAGCAGTGAACACCCTCTATTTCCACAATCTGTCTCATCTGAGAAAAAAACTAAACAGGTGGTTAGTGGGTGCGGGTGAAGGGGAAGATGATAATGAAAAGTCAACAAACTTGTAAAAATGGCCCAGGCTTAGCCAAAAATCTATTGTATCAACTTAATGTGCTATGCAAACACTGGCACCCCAGAGCCTTCCCACCACGACATTGATTGCTGTGAGATGACGTGGGCGCCTGGGTGGTTTTGGAGCATCTGTCGCTCCCCTGATGCCTAGGTAATCTGGCGCCTCACACACTGGCTTAACTAGTGAATATGTCCACATTGTATCAACCAACAGTCATGCAGTGGAGTCACCTGAAACAGAGATGGACAATGTCCTTTCTGTACTGCATTAACCGGGAATTACCATGGAGACTGACCGTGTTGTTCCCAACTGTGTTCAGACTTAAATATGATTCTATATATGGAAACATAAGATAAAACATGTATGAAACCCATTGTAGTGTGATGGTGTGAAGACTCAATTCCCCAAAACCCAACAGGCACCTTCTGCAGGGCCAGTCTCCTGTGTGTAAACTTTGTATACATTATACATGTGTTTGGACGTCAACTTGTTTACATGCTGTGTTTTGTGCTAGTTTCCAAAAGACTCCTACTATACAGATTCTGAGGCAATGCAGGTCCTGTGTGTGTGTGTGTGTGTGTGTACGCGTGTGTGGTTGACTGTATGAATACATAATGCAATGTAGGCCTATGATATAAAGTCAGTATGCCTGTGTATAAAAAGCACCACAATGTTGCCATTGATTTTATGCACATGCATAAGCAATCAATTGAATGGCGCAGGCACGCGTCATCGTGAGTAAATGGACAGGAATGCATTTTCAGAAAAAGTGCTGACTCGGGAACACTGGGGTGACTGACGGAAGGGACTTGTGAGCCTGCGCTACGATCGCCGTGACGACCATTAGGAGCCTGTTTATGTTGCTATTAGCGCATTCCATCCAAGGAGGAAGGGCAAGGAGCGCAGACGTACGGGGGAGGGGCACAAATAAGCAAAAGATCAAGGGTGGGCCGAGGTGGTGGGCCACAACCCTGGGGGCTGTTGAACACACACATATACACACACACACACACACACACACACGCACGCACGCACGCAGCCTGCACAGTCGCCTTGATCCATACCCTCGGATAAGAATGTCAAAGATGGATGATTGGATTACACAGCGTTTATATGGTCTTTGCGGGGGTTTGACATTAAGAACTGACAATGCATTACCCAGGGTGAGGTTAGCCAGGGCAGGGCCGGTAGTGGAGGTGGGGGGTTCTTAGTAGAGGTGGGCTAACAGGAAGGAACCATTTAGAAGGGTGGGGGTGCCTAATAGTTGGTTTTGCTTACCTGCAGTGTTCTGTGTGTATGAGTGTGTCTGTGTGTTTATTTTTGCGGTGTGTGTGTGTGTGCGTGTGTGTGCACGCAGAGAGAGAGAGGAGAAAAGGAAACAGAAAGAAACAGACTCTTGCCCTGCTTAACGACAGTGCAGTAGTCCCAGAACAGGTGGAGCCCAAAGAAGAGTGTGCCAGCACTGCAGAGAGGGTGGATGGGTGAGGAGAGGAGGGAGGAAGTGAGGGAGGGAGGGAGGGGACAAAGAGGGAGAAGCGGGAACCTCTGCTCTGTGGGGCAGAGATGGAATGGCTTGAGGTTGGACGCTGACCAGCGCCTGCAGCACTCTCTCCTTCTCCCTCTCTCTCTCTCTCTCTCTCTCTCTCTCTCTCTCTCTCTCTCTCTCTCTCTCGGGCTGTCTGTCTCTTGTCCACTCCCTTATCTAGGTATCTCTCTCTTTCTCTATGCACTCATCCTAATCTCTCCCGGCACCCACCATGCCATTTCCTCTCTCCTTCTGCCGCTCTGCTTCCCTGAACTTTTGCCACCTCTTTCTTTCTCTCCGTCTGTCATTCTGTCTGTGGTTGCACGATGTCTGTCAATCAGACTCCAGGAACAGCAGACAGAGTGTTATAAAGGCATGTATTGGATGGGTAGAGCTCAGCATGCCAGCACTGGCAGCCTTAACTACCATCAGCTACAGCAACTTGAAGGAAAAGGAGTCGGGACCTTACGCTGGACTAGGAAACGAGGAAACACACACACACACACACACACACACACACACACACACACACACACACACACACACACACACACACACACACACACACACACACACACAACCAGAACTAAACATGCATTCTGAAAGCGGTCAAATGTAGACTTCAGATAAAAATGAACAGTCTCCAAACATACATGACTAAATGTTGTGGACACGGACACACACACACACACACACACACACACACACACACACACACACATACACACACACGTGCTTCGAACACTTTGTTTGTAGGAGGCCGTAAACAGATTGATGGGGGTGGATCCGCTGAGTCATGGCTCCCAAAGAGAGAGAGAGAGAGAGAGAGAGAGAGAGAGAGAGAGTGAGAGGGGTGCAGTGTTAGAGGCAGCGATGTTTATCTCCGCTAGCAGAAGGACAGACAAGGAGACAAAAACAACAACATGGAGATGCTTGTCAAGGACAGGCCTAACATTAACACCAGCACAAAGCGCCGTGATGGCCGACAAACGCCTCCCAGATTGGTCACAGGGAGACACTACTGTAGACGATGTAGCAGAGACAGAGAGAGGGGGGGGGGGAGTCAGAGAAGGAGACATGGAGAGAATGATCAAGTAGGTGGAGGATAGATACCTGCTATGATTTAAGGAACGACAGACAGGCACAGACACAGGCCTAAAGTAAGACTGATAAAAAAAACGTGCCTACTCTACACACAGGTGCACAAGAGCATAAACACACCCACACACACACACACAGACGTAGGGATGTCGGTGGGCGAGTGGGTCCCGGGTTGGGCGTGCTGCAGCGAGCGCTGCGTCGCCCTGCTCTCCCTCTCTATTTGTCTTGGGCAGAACGAGCACAATGTCACACTGATAGCAGCGTGTTCCTCAGAGAGGGCAGCACGCAGCCTGCACCCATGATGGATGAACAGCTGCTACTGCAGGCAAACACAAACACAAACAACACACGCACACATGCTATCATGGTTGTAATAAGATGAACCACTAATGCTCGAAGACATTTTTTTTTATTGTTTATGTGTGTCTGCATGCGTTTGTATGTGTGTGCACCGCTAAAGGATAAAGTATTCCCATGATGAAGGTGCAGCAGTATGGTGGACATACATCAGCCACCAAAGTCATTTCATTGGCCTGTCATAGGAAAAACAATAGGGAATTATTGCCGGTGTGTGTGCGTGTGAGGGAGTATTTTCTTCCGCCACTGCACCAGTCAAAACAGTACCGTCTATAAACCAATGATAAAAAAAAATCATGTTTTATTCCACATAGCTACCATTACATCGAAGTAGCACCTTTGGACAACAGCATCTGCCAAACGACTGTAATCTACATGAAAATGACCGCTTGAATGTGTTCCCCCATGTTGACCTTCTGGCTATCTCTAACGGCTTAGCATGAATATTTCAGCACAGCAACTCCACTTCTTACACTGCAAATGTTGTTCCGCAGACTGTTCATTTGGACTTCTATTTTTATTTTTCCACATAACACTAGTCTTCACTCGCCAGGCCAGTTCTTCATGGTGTGCTCCCTTCAAAATTGTAAATGTTTGGACCACGTCCAACCTGTCCTGTGGGTCGCTGCAAAACAAGACGGCGCAAGTCGGTGCAGTCCCCCGATGACCGCCCTGCCAAAACTGAAGGGCCAAATGGGAACTCTGGTCCCATTAACAGCCAGGTAAAAGGTCAGCAATAGCACAGAGAGTAGGCTTTTCCTTCAATGGGAATAATTGGGAAGTCCAGATTGGATTCCAGTGGCGAGGAGAAGCTTTAAAGGGGAAAGCAGTGGGAATGCCTCAAGGAAAACCTCACATCCAGAGGCCTCTGTCCAACAAATGAAACTTGATAGCTCCGTGTGTTGCTCATTGGCGAACACCAAATCGAATCCTCTTTCTTCACGCGATCCAGTCTATTAAAAAAAAAAGAAAAAAGAAAGAAAACATTTTGCCCAGTCCAAATCCATTCCACTCTAGTGTGCTGTGAAATTTGGGGAGAGACACCCGATTAATTCCGAGCCACTGAGATGTCAATCACGTCAGTGGAGACAGCATTACTGTTGACATGTGCTCAAGCGCTTCCAGAGGACCATGCCTCATCGGGCAGCGATGGGATTTTCCAACACCACTGATGGATAAGCCGGTGTTTGAGTTTGGTCGGCAATAAGCCATTCAAAACAGATTTTCAAAGCCCCTCTGCTTTCTGTACTCAGCCATTCCATTTCGTGACAAAAAAACGATCGTCTTATTAAAGACGGTCAAGGTGACAGAGCAGTGGTCGTCCTTTTTCTCCTTCATATGCCTTAGAGAGGATTATGGCATCTTATGGAGAATACTGTAAAGAAAGCTGTACTATCTACACGGAAAGGATTACCTGGTAGGCTAATGGATTTATTTAAATTATTAAAAGGCAGACAAGATAAGACAATGGAAATCTTTCAACTGCCCTCTAGAATCTGCACATCCAAATACAGATTTTACAGTGAAGGACTGGGGGAAAAAATCATACAAAACCATAAAAGGTAACCAAAAAACATAAATAATAAAAAAAAGACATCATGCCTTTCAACATTTGCTTTAGAGTTCTGTACATATAACAATGCACCGGCTGAACCGATCTAATAGAAAGTGAACAAAGAAACGCTAAATAGATAAATACGGGGACACCAGAACAGGCAATTAAACGTTTCCAAAAGGCTGATCTTATAAGCTGCATTATGCCCCGCTACAGAGCAGAGGACTTTACCAGATTGTGTTCGTGACCATGACATGTCACAAAGAAGACCTAGCCTTGGAGAGCACAAAGAAGCTCAGGGTAGACCTGCAGCGATACCCCCACTGCTATACATGCTCCATTTTTTCATCCCCTTTCACACACTAGAGACTATCACGAAGGTGATACATGGATAATGGTTACATTTTGTTCCACTATGTTGTGGGAGATCCCTAGCGTGGTCCTCTGATGTTTGGTAGACTTTCAGTAAAAATGGTTGAGGAGAACACTCTTTCTTGTGTACAAGTGGTGGTTTCCTAACAACTTCATGGATAGTGAAGCTTCCTTTGGTAACACTGCAGGTTTTTCAAAATGGCAGTCGACGACATCTGTGCACTGTCGCGGTGACGCTGCGACGGATACCTTTGTTCCATCCACAGAGCACCACCAAGGGGAAAGTTGCTGAGACAGCAAGCATCTCTCCGGCTTAATCACAGCTGAACTAAACCTGGGTAGGGGGATATTTAATTGGCTTGTTAACGGGGCCATTTCGGGTCCTGTGTTTCCACATTATTCTATGTCAGGAGTGCAACCGAGTGCTGAGGTTAATAGAGTGGATGGCATCTCTCTGCCTGACAGGAAATGTTTGTTTTTTAAGGCAATGTCTGCAGTCATTACCGCTGCAACAATAGACAAAAGGCCCTCGCTGTTCTCCGTCACTCCGCTGTAAAAAAAAAAAGAAAAAAGAAATCGACCAAAATAGCGAGTCCGCTATGAGTATTATCTTTTTTTCTTTCTCATTGTCATTTATGTTGCAACTTGTTTACAAAACACAAAGAATTACAATTCGTCAATCTGGCCCAAAGAAGGTCGCTTTTTCCTTTCTTCAATTCTGCAACGTTAGGCTCGCAGCTTTTATTCCTCTGCATTACGCTGTGAAGGCACGGCTCTCCTATATGCCACATCTTGTATATCACGCTGTAAATCTACACTATAAATTCATTGCGACATTGATTCTTTTTCTTATTCTTCCCCTGACTTCTGTAAATGGCATGTCCGATTCTAAATGCCACACATCGCCACACACAAAGCTAAGGTAGGCACCTGATGGGAAGTCTTAGCCTTTTCTCTTTTCCAGCAGCCACGTACACTGCAGTTAGGCTGTCAAGCCACATGAGCACCTAGGTAAAGGGTCCAGGAATAGACACAGGAGAGACAGCGAATGAATAAAAAATGGTGGACGGGAGCAAAACAGTGGCACCAACATTAACTTCACAAGCTAAACTCCAAAACCGGCACAATTTGTTTCTGCTATGAAACGTAGCAGAGGGACGCACGCACAAGCTCAGTGACAAGTCCTTTCACTAGGGGGGAAACTACTCGCTTCTGAGCGATCAACACCGGTGCAAGCCGCTGGTTTTCCACTAAAGTAGCTCTGACAAAGTTGGCGACGATTGGAAAACACATAAATGGGACCTGAGGTGTGATTGTCTTAGCCCTGTTAAATAAAACGTTGCAGCAGTGCGTGTGTCTCGTCTAAAAGCAGTCTGGAATGAGAACGGCTGCGGAACACTGCAGAAACCTAAGACCGGGAAGATACACATCTGTGCGGCCAGCAAGGCCACGGAAAGGCTTAATTTCACCCAGAAGTAAAGTCTAACGACTCGTAAAAAGATGGCATGGTGGTGCCATCTGTTTGGACGGGGAGAAGAAAGAGACAGCGAGACGAGAACGAGAGAGAGAGCCAACTTAAGCGGTGTGGATCTACTCAGGAAGAGTGTAGCAATTCTCAAACTTTAGCCTAATGGGTAACTTAATATCCTGGACAAACCTCCTTTATGTTTGTCTTTCATTTCCGATGGAAAGGTGGAGGGCGCTTCATTACAGGCCCATGGGGCATGAGAGGGCCATGACACTTGAAACGTGAAACGTGAAAGGTCTCCATGATGGCATATGTGCTATAAATACACACTAATATAAAGCACATGGTTTTTATGAACTGACCTATTGATTGAAATAATATTTAAAGAGTAATTCGATGAAGATTTACCTTTAAAAGATACATGAATTACAATAATATCCTGATAAAACATACATATTTTATAATAGTTGTGTTCCCGTTAGCAGATACCTAAAACATTATAGTTACTAAACTGCTATTTGTTCAAATGCCTGTTAAAAACCCATAGACTTGCAAACACCAACACAAATTCTCAACTGTCATTGATGTGTTTGCTGTGACCCAGATGAACATTAATGAACAACAAAGCAATGAATCACCACAGAGTCTGTCAGCATGATAGTTGACTTTCATGAATGTTACTTCGCTAAGCACTTTGAAAATATCAAATTTTACTATTTGATGCAAAACCACACTAAATCACACCCATTAAAACACACGCACCCACCCACACACACACCCACACACACACACACACACACACACACACACACACACACACTGTGACTATATAGTCTGTAAATGTTAAGGGTGGAGTTGATATTGCAAGACAAATATTTTGGAAATGAATACTGCCCTCTTTTCTCACTGTGAAAACATGATGAGCATATGGTCTGCATTAAAGTAAACTGGAACCATTCCAAAACACATCTCGACGCCTAAGCAAAAAGGCCTTGTCCTTCAGAAAAAGGAAAAACACTGACTCTCCCAATCTGGTAGTAGTTGAATCACTTCAAGCTCAAAAGGAGCTCTGAGTATTGAAAAAACTACCTCAGAGAACCTAATATTTTAGAAACACCCAAGCTTAGCCTTCAATATCTTTGTTAGGGCACATTGTGTACAGAATAGTACTCCCTTAATAAGCATTGTCCCAGGCAGCCTTAGATGTAAATATGATCATGCCTTCACAATCATAAACTGAAGGGGAACATGGCACATGTAAACGATCTTGAACTAACAAATACACTAAATAATTTCCACAGAATATAAAGTCTATTGATCATAAAGTCATATCAATAATATGTCAAATATATACTATAACAACGTAGATCATCATGGATCATTTTGGGGGTGACAATCTCAAAAGAATTGTTAAGAACCGCTTAATTTAAATTAAAATATGTCATGAATAAAATAGTCAAAGCAAAGCAACTGCAATTTGAACATAACTTAAATGTGGCCTGTTGAGATTTCACTGCCCTTTTTATAGTGTATTTGTTAATGCTGTAAGAGAGTGAGAGGCAGAGAGAGACATAGAGAGAAAGAGTTGGTGAGAGATATAGTGAGAGACATAGAGAGAGAGCGAGAGAGATAGAATGAGGGACATATAAAGAGTGAGAGACATAAAGTATGTATATGCATATATATATATATGTATATATATACATATACACACATACACACACATATATACAGTGCATCCGGAAAGTATTCATACCCCTTCACTTTTTCCACATTTTATTATGTTACAGCCTAATTCCAAAATGGATTAAATAAAAAAATGTTCTCAACGTTCTACACACAATACCGCATAATGACAAAGTGAAAAAAGTGTTGTTTTTTTTTTTGCAAATGTATTAAAAATAAAAAAATAAAATATCACATGTACATAAGTATTCACACCCTTTACTCAATACTTTGTTGAAGCACCTTTGGCAGCAATTACAGCCTCAAGTCTTCTTGAGTATGATGCTACAAGCTTGGCACACCTATTTTGGGGCAGTTTCTCCCATTCTTCTTTGCAAATCGTCTCAAACTCCATCAGGTTGGATGGGAGCGTCGGTGCACAGCCATTTTCAGATCTCTCCAAAGATGTTCAATCGGTTTCAAGTCTGGGCTCTGGCTGGGCCACTCAAGGACATTCACAGACTTGTCCCGAAGCCACTCCTTTGTTATCTTGGCTGTGTGCTTAGGTTCGTTGTCGTGTTGGAAGGTGAACCTTCGCCCCAGTCTGAGGTCCAGAGCGCTCTGGAGCAGGTTTTCATCAAGGATCTCTCTGTACATTGCTGCATTCATCTTTCCCTTGATCCTGACTAGTCTCCCAGTTCCTGCCGCTGAAAAACACCCCCACAGCATGATGCTGCCACCACCATGCTTCACTGTAGGGATGGTATTGGCCAGGTGATGAGCAGTGCCTGGTTTCCTCCAGACATGACGCTTGGCATTCTGGCCAAAGAGTTCAATCTTGGTTTCATCAGACCAGAGAATTTTGTTTCTCATGGTCTGAGAGTCCTTTAGGTGCCTTTTGGCAAACTCCATGAGGGCTGTCATGTGCCTTTTACTGAGGAGTGGCTTCCGTCTGGCCACTCTACCATAAAGGCCTGATTGGTGGAGTGCTGCAGAGATGGTTGTCCTTCTGGAAGCTTCTCCCATCTCGGAGCTCTGTCAGAATGACCATCGGGTTCTTGGTCACCTCCCTGACCAAGGCCCTTCTCCCTCGATTGCTCAGTTTGGCCGGGCGGCCAGCTCTAGGAAGAGTCCTGGTGGTTCCAAACTTCTTCCATTTGCGAATGATGGAGACCACTGTGCTCGTTGGGAGCTTCAATGCTGCAGAATTTTTTTTTTACCCTTCCCCAGATCTGTGCCTCTCTACAATCCTGTCTCGGAGGTCTACAGACAATTCCTTGGACTTCATAACTTGGTTTGTGCTCTGACATGCACTGTCAACTGTGGGACCTTATATAAACAGGTGTGTGCCTTTCCAAATCATGTCCAATCAATTGAATTTACCACAGGTGGACTCCAATCAAGTTGTAGAAACATCTCAAGGATGATCAGTGGAAACGGGATGCGCCTGAGCTCAATTTTGAGTGTCACAGCAAAGGGTGTGAATACTAATGTACATGTGATATTTTATTTAATTTTTTTTAATACATTTGCAAAAAATTTAAAACAACTTTTTTCAATTTGTCATTATGCGGTATTGTATGTAGAATGTTGAGAATTTTTTTTTATTTAATCCATTTTGGAATTAGGCTGTAACATAATAAAATGTGGAAAAAGTGAAGGGGTATGAATACTTTCCGGATGCACTGTATATGTAAATATATACATACTGTATATATATATATATATATATATATATATATAGAGAGAGAGAGAGAGAGAGAGAGAGAGAGAGAGAGAGAGCATGAGAGAGGGGGGGAAGTGTAGAGAGAGAGAGATGGCATGGGAGGTGGCTGTGTAGATGTGAGCTGAAAGCGGGCAAGGAGAAATGGGAGTGCAGAGGGGGAGGGGGGTGTCTGAGAGTGGAGGAGGCGATGTCACTGTGATTTCTGTCAGCCGGCTGAAGGGGCTCTCGGTACAGAGAAGGTTCCCCCCTGCTGGGCTGGGCTGGGCTAATTAAAACTCACCCCTCAAACAGAGACGCATGCTCACGGAAGCACTCACGATCACAAAGACACCAATGACAATGAGACAGGCATGGTCGCATGACAGTTTTGTTTAGCACCTGCAGAGTCCATTGCCGTAGTACATTATGGTCCAAATTCCACTAATGCTTTTATGATTCCTAAAAACACTGGACTTAGACAGCATTCGATTGGACCCGAGTTTATATCAATGTTCCATTTTCCATATATTTTACCATTTTTCTTGGCATAACCATGTCCTTCCATTTATCAATGGCAAATCTAGTCACGCATTTTCAAGAGGGACATTATAAAGCTTTTAAAATGCTCCTTTCTTTGAGTGTCATTCTTACACAGCATGGCCTATCACTTGTCGAAATGGGTGGACGTGCCATTCCAGGTCCACTGGGGAAAGACAACCGCTAGCAAGCGCGTACTGGAAGCCCAGCGTGAAGGGGAGACGGAGTGGAAAGGGAATGTGTGTGAGGGGGGCGGGGACGACGACGACGACCCCTATAGGGCACTGTACGGTCAATGGGCACCGAAGCCCATCCAACCTACCTGAGCCACTTGACCTTAGCATTCATCCAGGAGAGAGTCAGAAAGGGGCCTGAACATGACAAGGGGAGATGGAAGGAGAGAGAGAGTGAGAGAGAGAGAGAGTGAGAGAGAGAGAGAGAGAGAGAGAGAGAGAGAGAGAGAGAGAGAGAGAGAGAGAGAGAGAGAGAGAAGTGGGAGAGGGCGAGAGGGTGTGAGGGAGGGAGGGGGGGAGGAAGAGGAAAAGAGAGAAAGAGGGAGGGAGGGGGAGGAAGAGGAAGAGAGGGGGGGAGGGTGGGTGGGTTGGCTGCCAGTGAATCCAGGAACAGCAAGATGTCACATCCAAACCTCTGGCTCTGGAACCTTGTGTCATCTCCGCACTTGACAGATCCTTCGCTTGCCCGTGGTGAGCCGGTCTAAATATAGACCACGGGGACAGACCCACTCACTGTTTGTGTCCAGCGTATCAACCACAGGAAGGTACTTTTGACCCAACAGAGATGGGCGAGAACAGTGACAACCGCGCAGTAGCGAGATCCTGTCAGGATCCAGCCCATAGGAGTCTTGTTTACTCCATCATGTCTTTGACACAGGGCCTTTCAACAACGATTCAACAAGAGTTATTCAAAAGACTGAATTGCTCAAAATTATGGAATCCTATATTAGTCACAGTCTATCATATTTAAATGATCATAAAGTGTCGAACGACAGTTAATAACATTCAGCACACCCTGGCTTTGATATCTTTATTCTTGTGGTGTGATGCTGACTGATATGGAGTGAATTAGCACAAGGTCAGCGCTACTCTGCAATGTGTAAGCAATTCAAAAAGGATATCAGGGTCGGCCATAGCCATGGGCAAGCAGGGCAGTCGCCCAGGCCCCTGATCCAAGACACAGTTCAACTTTATTTAATATATTATACCAGCATGATCGGGTGTGGTTTCATCGTAATGTTTGATCGTAGTGGTCTTTGAATGTATGCCTATTTATCTACACTGCTATACAAATAAATTACAATTTCGAAAACCATTACCATTTTTTCAATCTCCCACAGTACAACAAAAATACCGAGTCCATCATTCATTTGCAATATTACCGAAGCACCCAGGAATGAGCATAAAAACAATAGACATAGCTATAAACGCTAAACTATTCTAGTAGCTCAGGAATAGTGAGCTTATAAAAATTAAAGAATGAGAAATAAGTGGGAAAGTGTGGAAGGCTTTTGACATAATTGCCTTTATTAACCTTACTGTATTGCTATTTAGCATTTAAGTCAAGACAATGATGCAACACAATTGAACAATTGATTCAAATGACTAATTATATGTTTTTAATAATAATAAAAATTTTAAAAGTTTTAGCGCCATCCACGGATGATGCTGTAGAGGGGACATTAGTGGCATCACAGCCATGCTCATCGTTCACCTACCAGTGAGTGTGTTAGGGACCTCAATATCCAAGTTTCTCCTTCACTTTCAACATTTATATTGAAGACTTGACTTCCATGAAGTCAAGGCGGCAAAACTTTAAAAGATACGCAAAAAAAACTTTATAGTAAAGCCAGACAAAATAAATACTTAACATTTGTATTACTGTTTGAAAGGTTTATTATTATTATTATTATTATTATTATTATTATTATTATTATTATTATCATTATTATTATTATAAGTATTGTATTATTGTTGTTATTATATTTACCTACTGTATTGTTTATATTTTTATTTTAGCTAATTAAAGACAAAGATTGTAGATGGTGTTCAAAAGTATTCATGAATCTCATATGGGCCCCCAACAACAGTTCTGCCCAGGGCCCCCATCAGTCTGCGGCCGGCCCTGACGGGGTTTGATACTTCATTCACATGTACATAAGGTCTTAAAACAACAGACTTTAACACTAATATATACAAGGACAAATGGAAAAAGAAAATAGCTTGCTTTTTATTCGCGAAAAAGTAGCCTAGGCTAGGCGTTACGCAATACTTTGATTAGCATGGACCAATTTTGTTAAAAGCCTTATAGATAAATTAAATGCCATGAGCTACGGAGCATGTTGTTTCCGCCGCATGGCCTAGGACTAGGTTGCATGGCCTGTCTAACTCACTGCCATAATGCAACTAATGAAAGCTTTCATCACCCAATGGACAAGCAGGCTAATTGCCATGGCGTGCCCCGCTTTATGTCCCTAATGTTCAGTACAAGTCTGATACATGACCACATGTGTCAGATAGCATGCCCAACTACAAGCAGTCTTCAGAGTTGTCTATAGGATACTGCCTCTGAACCATAAATAAAGTAAAACACTTCAGATAAAGAGGGACGTCAGAAGCCTTAGCTTTTCTCGGAAACAATGGCAACATGTTATGTAGGATAAGCATGGATATTTTTGATAATGTATAGCTACATATTAATAAGGAACAGAAACGTTTTAACAGTTTGCAAGGGTAAACTGAACAGCCATGGCTTCAAAAACAAAATGATAGATTTACCCGACCTACACCTGCAAATAAAATGAATAAAACATCTATACACTAAAAGGAAACACATGGAACAAGTCAAATAATAGGTTAAATAGGCAAAAAGGGGCAGTTGACACATCCATCCCCATTGCTATACCTCACAACTTGCAAAAATCAACTGCTCTAAACTTGTTGAATTTGTTCCCACTCACAGCCAAAGATTCATCTGTAGTTCAGCCAATGTGGTATATCGTGTAGCTTTCAATTTACATTGACAGAACAAAGTATTATCGTTTTTTAAACAGACATATAGCCGAGTATAGTGCTCAAGATGTTAGAAATATATTCCCTAAATTTATAAACGATTTTATCCGATATTATGGGGCCATTGTCTACTTAAATGATTTGGACAAACTCATGTGCATTACATCAATACATCACATTTCTCCAAACTATTTAAACTAAGGTTCTAAAATGGGTATCAGAAAAGCAAACCTAGGCAACAGAGCATAGGTACAACAAAACTGTTTTTTGGTTTTTGTTTCTTTTATCACGGGCTTATTCAATAAACTTACCCAGGAAGAATGAAAGAAACGAGCCAAACATCACGACTCCCGGCAGAGGCAACAATTCCACACAAAATATCAGATCCTGATGTCTTGTTCCAGCTTTCCTATACGACTATGGATTATTTGAAGTCAATGACAAATCTGATAAAAGATTTGAGTAAGTCCATGAACCAAATGATTTACACAAAGTCCGCAGTCTCCGCTTTGTCATTAAGAAATAAAGTGCAACATCTTCGATTGTTTTTTTTTCTTTTTGAAGAGCACCTGCAAAGCCCGAGTTCACCCAGACCTCACCGATAATGCATGGTCTGACTTTGAGTTGTTCCCGGTATTCATGCGTAGTCTATGTCCTCTTTCTCATACCCGGTGTCCGTTATAGCCTATGGAATATTAACAAGGTGCAAGGTGTGCGAGTAGCACGCTGTAAAAGGGGGACCTCTACAGTTACGGGCGTAGGCTACACATGCCCTTGCGGTGATCGTGCTTACGTTTTCACAGCATTCTCCTACGGGACAAGCATGAATATGATTGGCCACTCCTTGTCCCAGGTAACTACAGCATCGCTGCAAGCAGCAATGACGACAATTGAAACATTAAATTTTAACTTGATACTTTCTTAGTGGCTGTCCTATAAATTACATTACATATCTGCAATACCGTTTATTATTATTATTATTATTTTTTTTTATTATTATTTTTTTTTTATGAATAATAATAATAATAATAATAATAATAATAATAACAACAATAAACAGTAGGCAACATCTTGCTTTTTAAAGCTAAAATAATCTAATCAAATTCGTAATAGTCGTAACTGAAATGTGAATATGCATTTAATAGTAATTTGTTGTTATTGTTGCAAATGCTAATGCTCCTCATGTTAATAGATGTTATTCCTTTAAAGGTGATTTTGGGATTTGGATTTGCAGTTGCAAATAAAAACAGTAGATATAGTAATATTTAGGGTAGATGAGAAAATAATGATTGTATAACAGCTCTTCAAATGGATGTGCAAATTGGTAGTCTTTGCATTCAAATTGTCCTAGACTATTGCCTGTAGCCCACTTCCCCATAAAGCAATACAATACTAGGCACATACAGTATATTGTGTGAATGGGGACCAGATAGCGTTGTCACAGCTCACCAAACCATTAATAAAACCAGCCTTGATCGACAGCTCTCATTCCCTGAGCCACCAACAGTAGACATGTTGTACGTGTCAGCATGTGTCACTTTTACAACCCTGCTCTGCCATATGGTAACATTTCATTGAAATTACCTACTGGCTAATAGCCTAGCTCCCTCCCTCACCTGCTGCTGGAACCAACAGCTGTGTTTCCAGCCGCAGAATAACAGATACCAGAGAAGAACATGATCTTGGCTGTGTGTTGACTGTGAATCTCCTCTTGAAATAGCTGGGAGTGGAACAAAGACAGGGGCTCATTAAAAATGAATCAAGGGTATATCGGCCCTTGTGTTTTCCCCCTGCTCAGGGATTCAGTGTGGCTCGATAACTGCTAAGGACAGTATCATCATTCCCAATAATGTGTTTCATTAAAGCTTGTTACTGCAACAATTTCACAACAATAAGAGCAGACACTTGTTATAAAGTTGAACTTCTTAGCACTTAGACCCAAACGCAAAACTAACAGAGCACCAGTAAAATAATTATGTAATGTATAAGTCAGTATAGATGAATCGACAAAAGGAGGAGATGGAGACATCATTTGATGATGATGCTCAAATGTAAAAATGGGTCACTAAAGAAACAATGAGGGGTTGCATTGTTTTTGTCAAGAGGGCACATCGTTTTCAAAAATGGCTTGTCAGATCCAGAGGAGATGAAAAGGGCATTATTGTCATGAGTGATCTCGGCTGAGATGCAAGACCCAACCAGGAGTGAAAGAGACAGTGAAAGATATATTTTTTTCAGTTTACAAACCGTACAAGACTGAGAATGTCTCCACTTCTACCGGCCTACCTAGAAATGTATCGTAGCAGACAGATTTCTTTGCCATGGTCATGTGTCATGGGAACACTTAACAATGCATAAAAGCCATATTCAGTCAAGACATCAAGCATACAAAGATGATGGGTATCTTCTGTACGTATTACAGTGTGAGAACGTCAACAGTTTGTCCTTCATAGCACAGAGTCCTGTCTTGTATCTGCCGGTAATGACACTATATCTAGATAAACGTTGGTATCAAAAATAGGGTCATCAGACAATATTAACTGAGTCAACCAGCACCACCATATTGTTGACTATAGTCATTAGTTCAGATTTTAGTCAAAGTTTGGTCAGGTTTCATGACTTAAGAACAGCCACGCTACACAAGACAGCAACTCAGCACATTTCACTTCACCTGGTCATCCTTTCAGCCTGTCGTTTATGCAGAGATTCTTTCAAGAGAGAATGTGTGAGAGAAAATAGCTGTGGTAGTACGTATTTAGACAATCAATAGTGTTCTGAATACTTACAAGGTTTCGTCCTTGTGCAGGATTTAAAGAACAGCTATTGAAGATGCCTTTATGTTGGACTGATGTGTCAATCTAAGCATGCACGTACACACACACACACACACACACACACACACACACACACACACACACACACACACACACACACACACACACACACACACACACACACACACACACACACACACACACACACACACACACACACACACACACACACACACAATCACACTACACACACTCTCAAGACACACCACTAAAACCATCTTTGTTTTCCCTGTTCTCTGATCCCCTGCTTAATGTGTCCTGGTCGCCTTTGTGGTCGACATCCACACGCTGCTATTCTGTTCAACCTTCGCCTTCAATGGAGATGTCAGGTAACCTTCTGCGCCCGCCACCCCACAAGCCTTCCCTTTTCCCCGGCACATAGTAGCATGCTGCTTTATACAAAGCCTTCACAGCCTCTTTGTAGAACACACTTAGATTCCTTAAGGCTGCATAATGTATTTTTGACTGGAAATCAGTGAAGGCTTAAAAACAGAGAGATTGTGAGAATATAAATGAAGTTATCTGAAAGCACGAGAGGACAGTACGTAAATCATAATTGACAGAAAAATATAAAATGAGTAATGGGCAAAGAGGTCCAGGCCAACAAAATGTTCAATATGCAGACGGTTTTAAGCCAATCTGCTGAATAAGAAAAAGCAATCATTGCTTAACATAATATTGACAAGTAGAGTCAGTAACTCAAAGCAACAAGCATTATCACCGAATAATGATGTCATAGGGACCCAAGTGAGAAACAGAGGATCCTCATTATGTAAGAAGATGTTAATATTTGGCCCTTTTCTGGCTTTCTTTTGAATACTTCATAACCAGATTTCTTCATGATGTCCCTTGATAGTTGGATCGGGAATATAGCTGGAATGGCATGAAAGTAATGAGTATGCAATGACATGCATCATTATTAAATGTTTTCCACAGTCAATTGCCAGGGTTTGCAATTCAAAGCCAATATCGACTCCAAACCAAACCTACATTTCTTCCAATGTGGCACAATGGCCATGGACACAATCATATTACTTCTTACAGGGAGTTTGTCCTCAGAATCTTCAGTCTCTGGAACGTTTATCACAGTAGACAGTCATATTTATTCAACTCGCTGTGGGATTTTGTTTTCCCCCCATAATATTTTCTTCTCCAAGAGCTGGGGAATGGACAACTTCAAAAGCCTTGCTACATTGGCCTGTTTTTGCCCCAATTATTCATGAAGGACGCCTCATGATATAAAAAGCACAAAGGGAGGTTGGAACTTATTATCGTGACCTGATTATATAGAAGTAGAAAGGCAGACTAGCGACAACAAAATATGGCAGCCTCCTGTCTAATGTCACTGCCTAAAGGGACAAGAACAATTTAAAAAGGAAATGCAAAAAAAAATTGAACTATTCAATGTGCGTGAATAAAATACAAATTTCAGTAATAAAAACAATCTTTATTTGTTTAGCACTTGCCTTAACAAAGTGCAAAGTGTTTCAGCAAACATAGTAATATAGAATATAGAAATATGTGCGAACAATTTTAATTAAAATATGAGCAATGAAAGCTGAATAAACAAAACAAAACAAAATTCATCTTGGTTTAGTCATGTGTGAATATCCACCACAGTATTTCAAATCCTCTTCTATTCCTGAATCACGACTCGATATTGGATTTCCTACTCGTCTCTCCAAAGTTTGATGCATGGCAACGTGAAGTTACACATTCACTGCTCCTGTTACAACAATGTTGTGTAAATGGAATATTAAACTTAATGTATGTGGGTCAACTGAAGACACCTGACAAGAATGGCATGGCCATAATTAATTCAACATGTCCTCAGTAACAAGGCACATGAGCTGAACATCCTCGTTTAAATCAGACAGAAAGTTGACCTATATATAAACAAGACACTTATTGTAGATTGCCCTTCCCCTGGCCAAAGGCAATTTGTGGCAGCTATAAATTATTTCTTGATCTTTTTCATTAGAACACAGCACTACTGAGGTGTGTACTGCCATTCAATTATTTTGTCATTATTATGTACTGTTTGGGTTCTTGATGCTAAGCTTTTTGTGTTCTCTATTGCTTTTGTTTGTTTTGCTCTGTTGGTGTTCACCAACCACAACATGTCAGAATCTATAGTACAGTATTTAAGATGGGGACTAGAATAGAAATGAAGACCTTCCAGGTGTATATATTTTTCAATACCTTTATCCATATGGTTGAAGAGTCTGAACTATGTGTAGCTGTGTCTGTGAAAGAGAGAGCAAGACAGAAAGAGAGAGAGGGAGCGTGTGTGTGTCTGTAAAAGTTAATTTTTAATAAAAAATATTTAGACTTTTGAATGTATAAATTTGTATTTGAACGTAGGCGTCTACCATGAACACATAAATTAAGTAATTTGTGTGTGTTTTTGCGTGTGCCTATCTTGTCAGCCTGTGAAAGCTGCTACAAATCTACAGGCCCTCTTGATCAAGAGGAGGAGCCATAACTCTCCCACAAGCGTTTCATTAATCAGGCAGCTAAACAAGGCACCCTCCCAGATTATGCGCTTTACATTTCCAACATATTTAACATACTCCCTTTTATTTTGCTCCCAAACAACACCTTCAGCTAAGAACTTCTCACACGGCTGTTGTCGGATGGTGTTTGAACGTGAAAGATATTGACAAAATGGAACCATTAAAATAACCACTTAATTCCTGTTTTATTACTTTTAAGTAAAAAACAACAAAAAACAACACATATTAAAGAAAACAATTGATGCACAGGATGCATGACCAAATCAGATATACTGTATTTTAGGCTTTTGGTTAACCTGTGAATGGCACAAAATCATTCAACCTATTGAATTCACAACACATATTTCTTTTTTATAACTGTACGAGGGTGCTTGGTGAATGACCATGCCAGATGTCCTGTGTGACAGAAACTCCACAAGAATGATGGGTAGCTGTACTGCCCTGGACAAAGATAAATTATAATGCTTAACTTTCCCACAAAGGAACACAAAACGTGCACGCACACAGACACCCACAGACACACAAACACTAGCACACACAAAAACACACGTACACAAAAGGAACAGGTGAAAAACCCCTAGAAACAAAAGAAAAGACCAAGACATTCCCCAATGTTATGTTATGTTAATGGTCTTTCAGGGGCATCAGCCGATATTATTCATAAAGCCTAACAATCACAGAGAAACCCAAGGAAGTCAGGAGATCAGGTCTCCAGTGATGCCCCTGAAGATACTGTGATTTAATAGGGGGCCGGGTTGAATTAATCCCAATTTGATGTGTGTACAGAGGCACATAAAGAGAGACCCAAGCTGCTTTGCCAGAAGCCCAACACCCCCACCTGGGTTATGAGCACTTCCTGGTGATGGTATGGAGTTGGCTTTACAAGCTCCACCCAGGGACACATCTACCGCCTGAGCTTTGAGTGCAACCAGCCTTTCATTTAACACCCTAGTAAAAAATTGAAATCTTTTATAGGTTTGTGTGATTGAGAGGAAGGGTTTTCTTACAATGTTACAGTGCTTGTAAGACTCCATACTTGTATGAAGCTTTGGGCTATCCAGTTCAAACGGTGAGATTTCTTCCCAGAGCTGCGGTAAGCGTGTATGAATGCTATGAAATGGAACTTTGCTGGTTGCGCATAAAGCGCATTATTGGGAGAGAGGAATCTGTGATACCGCGAATCGTGCAGATAAACATTAGACGTACAACTCACCTGAAGTAATTCCGCTTACTAACTTCAAGATCAGTGGAAGACGCAATTCTAAAAAGTTGTGTAGAGTAGCTTTCAACCAAGTAATCTCCTAACTAACCAGCAAATCCCTTCAAATGACATTTTCCCTGGGAATAATGGGAGCATATTTATGGATGCGATAAGCAACCCAGGGGGAAGAATACATTAGAATATATTGGTGAGGATTACGGTTATAATGGCCTACGGATTTTTGCACTGGATTTATTAATGCCCATCTATTTCATAATTGGTAATGAACAAAGTGCTTGCTGTATAAATTATTTCTATTTATTGAGGAGCCCTCTATTACTGACACAATCTTCAGTCAAGCCATGTGCTCTACCCATGGTATGATTTAGGACTTAGGGCACAGATACAGATGGATAGGTATTCATTTTTGTGCTGGCAGTGGGCCTATGCACCGTGTGTGTGCATGAGTGAGCCCGTGCACACGTGTGTGAGTCGATATGTGTTGATGTTTGTGTACACGCCTATTCGTTTAAATAAGGCACCTTTGTTGCTATGGCTCCTCAGACCGGGATGGTGGTGGGGATGCAGTGGTGCTGCCTGCTCTAGGCTAGACTAACAACTCCTATCCGCTCTGTTTCTCGACCTGACCCAACAGGATGGCATCATCACAGCCTGTCAATGTCATAACACGCAGCAGTGCCCTCCCGTTCTTAAAAACAAACAAAAAATAAATAAATGAAAGAATCAAGGCAAAGGCATTTGACCGACAGTAGGATCAATGAACAACTTGCTCTTATTGTACCCTCTACTTTTAACGTTATGCGTCATTGCATAATACTTGATCATCACTTATTTTGTGCATGCTTTGTAAGCATGGACTACTGTGACATTCATAAGCTCGCAGCATCATTTCCCCTCCACTAACTGTACAAGTACTAAAACTCAATAAATCACTGAGCAATTCCTTTTCCACAAGAAGCAATTAACTTTCGCCTGGCTTTTAGCCAGCACGGCCAAGATATATTATAAACATATGGTCTTCTTGATGACGTGTCCAACATTCATCTTAAGACAAATAGCCTGGCAATATCACCGCAGCTTTTTTTTCAGCGGAATGAAATCAACACCATATGGTGGCAGTAGACATGCTTGTCTTATTAGATATTAGATATAACTTTTCTCAACCACTAGAATTACTATAATAATGAAATGTATATGTGGGTTCAGGTATAGAACATTTTAATCCTGTGTTGATACGTGCACATTAGTGGACAATCTATCTATTAAGTCCAAACAGCAGAACAATTGATTATAATAATGGAATGAGTGTCTTATGCATGGAATCCTCCCGCCTTTGGTGTTAATGATAAAACCATCCACTTTGGGACATCATATTTGAGAGGACGTTATTCCATCTAGATCAATAAGCATATTGAGATTATTCAGTGCATTTTGTCTTGCTGCAGGCACCTAATTGGATTCTGGCTGTAGACCGTCAATTTCTGATGTGTGGTGGGATGAAAGGATTCATGTCACGTATGATGTGAATGCAAGGGTCGGCTCTCGATACGAGTTTCACTCACTCTGATTCACGTTAGCCCCTCACAAACGGTCCCTGACACAAGCACACGCGCACACACACACACACACACACACACACACACACACACACACACACACACACACACACACACACACACACACACACACACACACACACACACACACACACACACACACAGGAACATACAGTCGTCTTACTGTGTATTGCACCATTGACTGTATTATTGTAGCCTGGCCTGGGCCGTGATGCCTCCACTTTACATCTTCCAGGAGGAGTAAAGATTCTTACATCACACTGCAATGAAATCCACCAGGGCTTTGGACTGCATTTGGCTAATCAGCGACTTGTTGCACCTCTGTAGACGTGTTGAGGAACCACACAGAATAGCAAGAAGAACAATTCCCTCTACCTTGCATACAAAAGGTATACTTTACATCTTACAAACATTAGCATTGTTCCTGTGTGTGCGTTTGAGTAATGTTTGCACGTATGTGTGTGCGTGGTTGTATGGGCCCTGTTCTGCTTTTTTTGTGTGTATGCGCGCGCGTGTGTGTGTTTGTGTGTGTGTGTGTGTGTGTGTGTGTTTGTGTGTGTGTGTGTGTGTGTGTGCGTGTGTGTGAATGTGTTGTCATTATGTCTCTGTGTATTTATTACCTGAAAAAGCTATTTCAAGTAACAAACAAGAACAGAGGAAGAGCGTTTTAAATGAGGGTGTTCGGGGTGAGGCTCTGGCACCCGGTGATTTAGCACTGCATCAGCCGATCCTCAGCCAGCCAAGAGAGCTGGGGGAGGGGGGGTGGGGTGGGGGGGGGGGGGGGGGGGTGACGGACAGGAGGAGGACGTCATTTCAAATGGTAAACGAGAGCGGCATGGCAAGGGCCAGATGTTGCTGGGCTTTCTGCTGTGCCGGAGACGAGCTTTGTTTTAAAGGAGGAGGTGGCGAAGGACCGCTTATTTTAGCTCCTCTCACACACTGCAGTTTCTAACTTTCGAGCGTTTTCTAAAAATAGAACATCTTGAGCTGGCTGGAGCAGCGAACCCCTCATCTAGCCATCTTATTTCTCTCCCTTTATCTCTCTCTCTCTCTCTCTCTCTCTCTCTCTCTCTCTCTCTCTCTCTCTCTGGCATAGAGTCCGGTGTGTGCATTAGGGGAAAAGTACTGCAGGTATTGTATGCACATACCATTAACAAAGGAAAAGGCAAAGGCAGCGCTATTTCAAGGATTTATTTTAGTACACAGGTAGATGAGAGGGGACAAACACAACTTCTCCACACAAACAAGCAGGCACGGCTTTCTAAGAAGGATTAATTTTTCTGTGTCGAAACACGATTTGCACTAATTAACCTTGGAACTGAATCAATTACCGACTGGCGTCACTCTAAGGTAAACGGCCTTCATCTGAGCTTATGGTTTGGGGAAGCAAACGTCATTAGCATAACGCTTAAAAGGTTTAAAATGAAGTCCCAGCGCTGCTTTTTGGAACATTAGCAGCCTACTGCAGGGTAGCACGGTGGGAGAACTGCTGGGTTGGAAATTTTCGCAGGAAGGCCGAGGACTATGGCAATGAGTGATGGGTGCATCAATCATTTTACACACACCTGTCATAATTCTAAGTGGGTTATTTAAATTCATTAAAGACTTCCCATGGTCTGGGCTCAAGCAGCCATTATACTTGCAAATGACGCTTTATGACTTCTAATACTAATCCTTATCTATCCCACATATCTGGCCCCAAAAATTGGCAATCGTCTTTCCACCTGCAACGCTAGTATATCACTGAATTTATGAAGGATGATGCCGCACGCATGTTCTTTGACAATGACATTGTGATCGTTTCAACGGATGTACTTCTTTTTTTTTTGCGGAATGACCTTATATCAGAGACTCGCAATTTGAATTCACATACCTGTATCCATTTCATTTTGTCTTGATCAAAACAAGTAATGCCAAAGCAACTGCATGACAAACAAGATTCAAAAGTGTGCTGCGGCCCTATTTCCAAGATGCTGCAATTATGCTAATATACAAAGCCTGCTGAAGCTTTCTGAATATATTACTCAAAGCTTGAAATAAAACCAGATTTAATTTCCCTCTGAAATATGGTTGCTAAATTCATTAGTTTCACAACAACACTCTTTTACAAAGGGAACTGTGGTTGGATACACAATTTGTGTCTGATACAATGTATGTGAATGTATTTGAAATTCTTTGAGAAGCACTAATTAGTGATGAGATGTACAGAATGCACTGCCAGTGGTGTCTGGACCAAAATGACAGCGGATGATGTAAGATTGTTTTTCCACAGGTCATTGCTTGTCATTTGTCAGTGTCCTGGAAGTTATGCAAATGTTCACACATATTTGGGCCTCATCAAGGGCCTCTGTGCTTAAAGGTAGTGTACGGCAAGAACAAAGATTCACAAGAACAGTTTCAGACATGCTCTTTTTGTACCTACTTGTACCAGGCCAATCCGTTATTTAATGTGACATAAAAGTCTAGATTTTTGTTTTAATTTTTTTGCATGTTCTTTACATCGTACTATCCAGAAATATGACAGATCACAGAGACTGGCTGAAGAGGGGAAAAAAGAAGAGGACACGGAAAAGCATTGACCCAGATCTGCTGCAAAAATAACTCCATACCCAACAAGCCAATTTCATTTGCCCAACCCCAGCACACATCTTATTTATGTATCTGTCAAGGCTCTGTCGGTTCCATTTCTGAACAAACGTCAACCACAGACGTATGTATGGCTGATGTGCACTGATCTCCTCTCTCTGCCTCCTCCACGCCGAGGAGTGGGTCTCCTTCTCAGGCCGGGTGAGGTAAATGAAGCATGGACACAGTAAATCTTTTGGGAAGTGGGCAAATGGAATAAACACAGAATGTTTAGACAGGTAGAAAACAAACCAGCCACCATTGACGTCTGCTCGCTCAACTGCGTCATTGTTATGTTGGTTCCAGGTCTACTCATGAACTGTTTGTGTTCAAATTAACGCCCAATTTTGCTGACTCCTTTGTTCACCAATGGACACAGGAACAATAGCCTACGTTCTAAAATGATGGTGCCCCAACAGACTACCTGATACTAAAATTAGATCGTAAACAGGTTAAGCAAATGTCTGTATAAAACCACATTTACATTTCATTCTTTGTATTCTTGCTAATATATTCCATTAATTCCAGCTTCCTTTACTCTACCCCGCTGAGAGTTGTGTTTGAATGAATTATGCAGCCATTAAAGCTGAAGGTGGGGAGACCGTGTACTCCTCTGCCTTCCTCCGTTTGGATTCTAATGCGTTGCTCAGATCCCAATGAGGCCGTATTGAACTGAACCAGAGAAAAGGACCTGCGTTGATCACTTGGATGCACTCCTGAGGACTGCTTTAACCTTTGGAAAGCGTGATCTCATTAAAACCAGTGATCTCTGAAAAAGTTGCAACACACAAACCCCCTTCGTTTTTGCACTTTGTGGCGTAATCTTTCTCCTTTATCCCATCGATGGTGCCGGATTTAGTGGAACTTTGCACCCATAGGCGTTATCATCCAAGTTCACATAACATTTCAAAGTACCGGTGACCTACATAAAGGATCCGCCAGCCTGCGCTCCCCACTGGCTGAGCTGTCTGAAAAAAACAAAGCCTGTTCGCCAGCCACGTCTGACAGCAAAAGAAACATTTTTTTTTGTTCCTGCTCTTTGTGTTGACCTGTTTGGACCTGTGGAGTATGACAGACCTGGCCTCCTCAGGACCGGGTGTGCTCTGTTTCCGCCACACTGTGTTCTCCAGTCTGCCGTGGTGCACTCACGTTGTTTACCATTGAAGAGCGGAGGTATTTTTTCAAAGGTAAACTCTGGGTAAGATTTGACAGCGTCAGGAAAAACATTGGCACATCACAGAGATCTTCAAGGAAGACTTGCTATGCGTGACACAGATGGCTCATATTTTTTTTTGATTAAAGGTGTTTGAACTTTTTTATATTATAACAGCAACCTTCCTGATTTACATACAGTAGTCTTGTTGAAGCTGAGACATTTCTTAATGTGTCACGCAGCAGGAAGTAATGTATTTAGAACAAGTTTCTTGTGCTCAGATGAACATCTTTGATGCTCATTGACTTGCCTGCCCACTGTTACTATATCCTATGAGATGGCAAGGGTTGGGGGGGTGGGAGGGGAGGGAGTGACCGCACATCTCCAGTCAACTGTGAATGGATTGGCCCATGTTGCTTTGGAAGCCAAACTGCTCGAAGCAGCCATTTTGATTAGGCGCCGAATGAAGCGTCAGGGCTCCGGATAGACGAGTCCCAATTAATTTACTGCTGCAACCGCCAGAGAGTAATTATCCAGTCGCCAGAGTTTTCCATTCAGCCAAGGAGCCTTGCTCCAGTCACAACGGGTTGAAACTGAGCAGTCTAAACGAGAAGCCTTTTGAGCGCTTGAGTGCTTTCACTAATTAGAATATTTCCGGCCAGGGAACAAAAATATTTTCTATTCTCAGTACATGAACACGGGTACCCTATGAAAGTACACAGTCTATGGTTTTGCCCCCATTTCACTGAGTGGCTTCAAGTTACATCTGTCATGCTTTGAAGTTGGAACAGGAAACCATATCTATACTGTAAGTAAAATAATCAGTGGGGTTTGCATTATATCCATGGCAGATACTATATACTGCACAGTGCAATATTTGATTGAGTCAGCAAGAAGCCTATCTTGCGATATAGACTGTTGAAGATCGTTACTATATCACTCAGACATGCCTTTGAGGGGGAACCAATGGCAGGCCCTTCGATATGAATCAGCCTGACAGGATCCCAAAGTATGTTTAGCATCATTTTTCACACGCTCCCCCTCGCGGCATTTATCAGGGTCTGGGGTGTGGGCTCCGGGTGTCAGGGTGGATCAGAACCGACCAGCACTGAGGCACGCCTGAGCCATACTTGAGGATTTTGTCTGAACCCTTTCACCCCGCAATCACAGGCAAAACACATTTCTGCAGATGCGGCTGCCCACAGCAATCTCCTTCACAACATTTTCAATCTCCCCCTCCGTGCAGCTGGCAACACCTTTCATTTCTGCTCCAGCGGCCTCCGCGTGTCTCCGCCATGGCTCTCTCCAGCTCCATGGATCCCACAGTCGAGGGGACTTAGACTGCAGTACAAAGTTTATTTCTCCATCTGTCACTCGTGTTCTTTGACGTTCTGTGTTTTCTTTTCGTCTCTCAGCTGGGTTTATGTGGGCTGTGAATATATATCAACGTGAATGTACAAATGAGAAGTGTTCATTCTGTCTTTAAACGTTTCCTTTCTGCCATAGAAGTGCGTCTTTCTTTCAAAAGAGGTGTCGCGCTGGAGTAGGCGTCAAGGACCACACCCTCATCTGTAATACCGTCATCATCGTTGTTGTCATCAAGCATACTCAAAAATACAGAAAGAGCACTTACAGTGGACCTTTAACCTGCTATTGACAGCTTTTCAATATGTGTGTGTGTGTGTGGTGGGAAGGGGGGGTATACAGTAGGATCCGACAGCAGCATGATGAAGGGGGTCACCTTGAAAGCTCTGTGTTGCTCACACAGTGTCCGGCGCAGTGAAGCCAGCAGCACCTGGAACACTGCAGAGTGGGCGACAAGCACCCGGCCACATCCAGCTGCAGTCCTACTGTAAGCACACACACACACACACACACACGCACATACGCGCACAGCACACGCACACTGTAACGCACACACACACACACACACACACACACACACACACACACACACACTTACATTCAAGCTCTAGATAGATAGATAGATAGATAGATAGATAGATAGATAGATAGATAGATAGATAGATAGAAGATAGACAGACAAGGAGAGAGAGAAAGAGAGAGAGCGATAGACAGAAAGTCAGAAAGCGAGAAAAGACAGAAAGAGGGAAAGAGAGAGAGAGAGAGAGAGAGAGAGAGAGAGAGAGAGAGAGAGAGAGAGAGAGAGAGAGAGAGAGAGAGAGAGAGAGAGAGAGAGAGAGAGAGAGACTGACTTTGAGGGTTTATTCCTGAAGGACGGAGGAGTGCCGTAGCTGAAACAGATGGTCAGCAGAAACAGCTCTGGCTGTGTGAAGGACCCACACACACACACACACACACACACACACACACACACACACACACACTGGAATACGACACTCACACCTACACACACTGGAATGGGCCAATGCAGTGCAGACACCTGCATCCACAATGAAAAGGGGAAGAAGAGAAAGAGAGAGGGAATGAAAAGATATTATAGTGGAGTTACGACTGATTGGTTTCGCACTGCATGTTTTGAATAATGGAATAATAAAGGCATGCACGCTAGGATAGTGACGACAGATTTACAGTCCCCTTAATCCTTTCCCTCTGAAGAAAGGGAGATAACAATATCACAAGTTGATTTGGGGGAGGAGAGGACAGACTTGCCCAGTGCATGCAGTGTTCCCAACAGTCCGAATCCAGGCTGGGGATCTTCCTCCACCCACGCCCACTGGCACACACTCACTGTATGTGTCTCTCTCTGTGTGTGCACGTGTGTGTGTGTGCGTGTATGTGCATGTGTGTGAGTGTGTCTGTATATGTGAGTCACTGTGTACAGGGCAACTCACGCTGTCTCCACTTCGTCACCTTCCACCAGCGCCAAGAACGCTAAAAATATCTGACATTTAATTCATTCGAGAGGGGAAAAGGAGGAGGGGGAGAAATAACAAAAAAGCTCGATACAGGCGAGAAAATGGAAGTGCTCTCAAAATCTTTTGCTGGGGCCGTGCAATCCGTGGTCAGTGACTCACAGCATCTGTTATTGATCAATCAGCAAAGGGGACAACAAAACAGGTCCAAGACCGTGTGCGATGGTGTGTACGTTTGTGTGAGGGAGAAACAAGTGTGAGTGAGTGCATTGATGATAAAAAAGGGTGTCCTTGTGTGCACGTTAGTGTGTGTGGGTCTGTGGGTTTCCCATGTCTGCGATTCACTTCTGAAGAGAGTTGCACTTCTCTGTGGGGGAAATATCATCAAAAAGCAATTATGGTCAAAAGAAAGCACCCCTACAGGCTGTCTCCCGTCCTGGTATAGATTTGTCTGTGTACAGTTCTAGGCAAGCTCAGTCAATTCCCTAGAGAAAACAGTGAGGGAGAGGCGGAGGAAAAAGAGAAACGAAGATGAATGAAAGGGTAGATGGCACGGGGTGGAATGCAGGGTGAAAGCAATGAATGAAAAGATAAAATATCGAGGGATGACATTGCACAGAAGCCCATGTGAAAAGAAATTCAAAATGAGGCTTGCATTGCATGAGCAGTATTGTATTATAGTCGCCTAATCTAGTCTTGTCTATAATGGGTTGACTGGATGATGTGGCCTGACAGTAAGAATGTTTCTCCAACACGAACCACACAGGCAACAGAGGTTCAGGCTCAGAAAACATGTCGTATCAGCAATTTTTTTTTTGAAACGGCATCACTTTGCATTTACCAAAAGGAGCATTGGGCATGGTTAGGTGGTCCATCAATGGTTCTCTCAGATGAATGCAGTGGGCCTAAAGCAATCTGCCCAACTACCGTGCAGCCATCGGATTTTTTCCATTATCCCGGAATCTATTTAAAGAACGGCTAATGATTAGCCTTCACTGTGTTCTCTTGCATCTGTGGCCGGAATTCTAATCAAGGATCACTAAGGTATGGTGACATGCTAATGTCTCTCCAAGAGAGGCCTTCCTCACACTTTATATGGTCTTGACACTGACAAAACCCTGTTATATTTATCTTTTAGTCACAGTTACTGTGTGAGTAGCTTTGCCTACTTACAGTAAGTTCATTGCTCTTTCTGTAATACATTTTATGAATGTAGTATGTGAACTACGATGCAAAATTCTGATGAATGAATGAATGAATGAATAAAGGGGATTGTAGGAACAGAGAAAGGGCTCTATTTGATCACTACGTTGTTTCCATCTCCATTCTGTCCCACTGAGACTACATCCACAGACACACAGGCTTAACTTAAAGCCTAATTGACCCTGTTTGAATTATTCAAAAGCCCAATACCCTATTCCCAGTACGCCGAGCCTCCTGTGCACTTGCGATGTATGCTTAATAGTTAATTTCCCTGTGTCAGGTTGGAATCCAATTTCTATGCAAAAGTTTTCTTTTGCATGTACATAAAAATGGCATCTGCAGCTGCAGAACAGCTATTGCCCTTGTAGTCTTGTTTCGGTGGTTGGCAGGGCGGCGTGTGTCAATATTCAATCCATAACGTCACTTAGGAGATGAGACAATCCCGTACAAAGGACTAGTTGCATCAGCACTTTTGTGTCAGGCCCAGCTCGTTGGTATGCCGAGGTGGACACCAACCCCCCTCCGCCCACCCCACACATTACTCAGGTTGAACTTTCCTCCACTGAGGCCCCAACGAAATCAATCTGCTGTAGAAAAAAAAAAAATATATATATATATAAATATAAAAATAAATAAATCTGATGCAGTAGAGGGGGCGGAGGGAGACAGCAGGAAGGAAGGGAGGGAGGGAGGGAGGGAGGGAGGGAGGGAGGGAGTAGAGACGGATGTAGCGTTTGCTATTGTAAGCGTCTTTGGGCGTGAGTTTTGAGGATACCGAACTGATTTAAAAGAATGTTGCTACGGTATAGAATGTGATTGTGGTATATGGCTTGTGGTTTATACTCTAACGATCAAATAACTAATTTGTTTAATTGTGGCCCCACTTGCATGGATGATTACATCTCTAAGAGCAGTAAGTTGAATGTAAACCAACATGGAGTGGACAGAAGAAGATATGATCTGGAACATTTTCAGTTTTGAATCTCTGTAGGACCTTGTTTTGTTTTCTTTACTGCAAAGGTACATCTTACATTTACTGAGGTTAATGTGTGCTCTTGCTTTGCTGTAAGTAAAAAGGTAAAAACTTATGAAACAAATTACGAAAAAATATACTTAAGTTAGAAGCTTGAATGTCAATGACATAAACATCATCATCATCATCATCATCATCATCATCTTCATCCGCTTTGTCCGGGGTCGGGTCGCGGAGGTAACAGTTCCAGCAGGGCATCCCAAACTTCCCTTTCCCGGGCCACATTAACCAGCTCTGACTGGGGGATTCCAAGGCGTTCCCAGGCCAGTGTGGAGATATAATCCCTCCACCTGGTCCTAGGTCTGCCCCGCGGCCTCCGCCCAGCTGGACGTGCCTGGAACACCTCCCTAGGGAGGCGGCCAGGTGGCATCCTTACTAGATGCCCGAACCACCTCAACTGGCTCCTTTCTACGCAAAGAAGCAGCGGCTCTACTCCGAGTCCCTCACGAATGGCTGAACTTCTCACCCTATCCCTAAGGGAGATGCCAGCCACCCTCCGGAGAAACTCAGTTCCGCCGCTTGTATCCGCGATCTCGTTCTTTCGGTCATGACCCACCCTTCATGACCATAGGTGAGAGTAGGAATGAAGATAGACCGGTAGATTGAGAGCTTTGCCTTCTGGCTCAGCTCTCTCTCTTCGTCACAACGGTGCGATAAAGCGACTGCAACACCGCACCCGCTGCTCCAATTCTCCGGCCCATCTCTCGTTCCATTTTCCCTCACTCGAGAACAAGAAATACTTGAACTCCTTCACTTGGGGTAAAGACTCATTCCCTACTTGGAGTAGACAATCCATCGGTTTCCTGCTGAGAACCATGGCCTCAGATTTGGAGGATTTATTTCCCAATAAAATGTTTACATAGTACTTCATATTTGATGGTTGTGTACACCCTGTTCACCCTGGAAATACAAAGTGAAGTTAAAGGAAAGGTGTGAGGCATGGAAGCATTAACATCATAGAAGGGTCATAGGTCATAGGAACAGGAGACATATGCACATTCTAACATGCTGAAGATTAATGACCAGTCACCAGTCACTGCCAATTCACCTGGAGTTGGTCTGTGTGTCCTATGTGTGTGAGCAAGTCTGTTGTAATATGTTGGGTGAGCAAGTCTGGCGCAAATTGGCTGGTATCACTCAGACTGAGTGTTGTGTTTGATAGCTGTCGGTCCATTCGTTGTTCGTTCTGTGTAATTAATTGGCAACCAATTTCTGTAAAGCACTTTGAGTCTTGAGAAAAGCGCTAAAAACTAAATAAAATGAATTATTATAATTATTATTATTCATGTTGTTGTTTTTTAAAAGCATGAACATTTCTTTGATTTATTTATCCTTTTCAATACAAAATTCCAGAACATAACAAGTTTACATGGTAACAACGACTAATTCCACGTTTAACACACAGCCATCCCATGTGACACTATCAATCAATAATAATTTTTGGCTGCGGAAACTTTCAGGACATAAAAAGTTGAAGCTGAATAAAAAATGTAAACAGATCTCTCATGGTGCAAAAATACATTTTGAATTGAAGTATAGTGTTTAAACATCTGGCATAATAATATCTATGCAAGATTGCAGTATAATCTGCTTTGCCTACAGCAAGCGCACTATAACAAATTTAAAGTTATAGCTATGATTCCGTCATTTCAAGCCTTCTCTACAGTTTCCCACAGAGACGGTTATAAGCACACACATGCAGAGGCTGTGGTTGGAATCCCTGGCCCTGCTCCAACGTCAAAACGTGATCCGTCTATCCAGTTTGACTCTGAACAGACGTGAATGTTCCAAGAGTCATGCAGGCTTTTGACAGTCTTTTAATGGCACTGAAGTTCATAGAGATTATGTCTAATACCAATGTCAACTGTCAATCAAAGGACCACCCAGCCTCTCATCGGGCAACATATAAAACAGAGGAAATGTACAGTATCACATGCAAATGTAAAAAAAAAACACACATCAAGTATTATAATATCAAATCAACATTACTTGATATACATGTTCAATGTTGGGTTTCAATCTGCAGGCCTCACAATGAAATACTTTTAAAACGTCTACTGTACAAGAGTTGGTGCTCCCTCTACCCTCTCTGTCCGAAAAAGTAAAAGACAAAGTAACAACTAGAGTGGCAGAGTAAGAACAAGCGGTGGCAGAGTGGCGGAGCTAGTCGTAAGACCTCATCAGCCCGTGGATTTTGCTGCAACCTCTGCCCATTAGCCAATGGCAGGTGTCCCTTTGCATTTGAGTGGGAGACTGCACTGAACTCTTCAGCTGTTACTTAATGGCTGGACTGATAGATGCAATGTCTTAACTCATTAGGCCTTTGTCAAGTAAGATGTCTGGACTACTCATGACCTTGTGCACATTCAGACTTTTTGAGTATGTGTGCGTGTGTGTGTGTGTGTGTGTGTGTGTGCGTGTGTGTGTCAGTGTTGTACTCGAGCTATAAGTCTGTACAATGTGTCACTCTTCGCTATCTCTAGAAGATGGACTACAGCTAGCCACTTAGCCCGGCCAGGGGCAATGTTTATAGAATGTCATTGAATGATTCACAGTGTGACTGGGGGATGTCACTGGAGATGAGAGGAGGACAGGGAAGTCACAGACTGTTTACTTCCTTCGGCTCATTTAAGAGCATTTGGAGGAAAACAAGCTCCATGGCCCACACATCTTTCTTTACATATATTTTTATTTGTTTAATTGTACTTTACAAATGTTGCTATACTTGAGACATAAAACCTAAGTTGTAGAGTGACACTGTTCATTTCATGAGGAAATCAACCCAGTTGAATTAAGTGACAATGGCAGAAGCTTAAAGACATACATTCTTGATTGGTATAGTATCGTATTATACAGCAGGGGAGAGGGGGGTAAGATGAGCCAGTGGGTAAATTGACCCAACCCATTTTAACAATGTTAGGCCGAGATCGGTTCATTCATTTTAATTCACCGTTTCTCCTGTCAAATGCTTTGATCAACATCCTTCAAAAAGACCATAGTAGGAGAGTTTGTATGGACAATCTCACTATAGTGCTAGACACGAGACAAATGAATAAAGTGCACTAATAAAGCATTAACAATAGATAGATAGTAGTTATTGCATTAGTTTTGTTACTCAAGAATGAAGAATCCATTTACATATAGTTTTCTTATCGTGACCGAGAATCATCTGCATTATCTTGTTTTATGTGACCTTCAATCAGTCCAAACACTAAAAATGATTTGTCATTTGAGAGTGTGTGAAATGGCCACTAATATGTATTCAACTCTTACTATGTTTACAAAAAGTGTTTCACCAATTTGGAAACATTAACAGGTTCGGAATGTTATCCGAAATATTTGAATGAACACATCTTGAATAGGAGAAGGTGAAGTTGCAATTTTAATTGATTAATAAATTAATTATTTCCAGGTTTTTCATTGAAAATGTAAATTTGTCAGTTTACCCCATGTGCAACAACTTGCTAGGATAAACGTACCTAACCTGGGCCAAGTTGAAGCACATGATCACTTTTTTAAAGAGGTCATGTATCATACACAAATAATGTAGATGTGTTCTTCTGTGTTTTATTGTAATGTAATAACTTGAATGTAAGTTATATTAAAACAACACCAGGCACCCTTTTGAGAGGAGCATAGCAAAACTGCATGGTAAGCTGGCCTGCTTGACAGTAGCCCCCAACATTGATTGTGATGCAGACACCTTTCATGAAATGCATACAGAGCAATACTGCAACTTTTCTAGCATGAAATTGAACTGCAGATATGTTGGTCATCTTTGGGCATGCAAAGAGTACAGCAATGTAGACTCGGGAGATAACGGATACAATGAAATGCATTTCTACAGGTTTATTATCACACTTGATTGGAAGTAAATAGTAGCCATAGTTATTCTACATCACTAAGGGAGCACAGTATCCATCAACCATTTGATGTGTTGAGAAGCATTTTCAAAGAATACCTTAAGGAGCATGCTTTAATTGTGCATGCATTCATGGTACAACCAGTCCAAAGTCATTCTGGCAGTCAGCTGGCATTTGTATTTTATTTTTATTGTTGCTTTTTTTTCTGTAAAATAATTGTGAAAAAAAACGTTGAATTGGAGACAAAAAAATGTAAATGAACAAACAAATAAACAACATTCACAAAGACAAGGGGATGAAGAACAAAGGCAAAAGCCAACGCTACTTCGTCTACTTCGTGTTGTTTGCGGACTGTGGCCATGATTTAGAGGGAAGGCGCATGCAAACCCAACTCATACAGTGTGACGTTGACTGTGGCCTACAAAACATTGTGCTGAGAGGAAAATATTCACTTAACTTTCCCCATGTAACCCTGGGGTTTGCTGCACAGACCGATTTGTATGAAATTTAGTGGAAATAAGTGCATGATTAACATGCACACTATACGGCCAGCGCTGCTATGGTGCAGCCATGTGTTCTAATGAAGATTATTAGGAGGCAGCGATAGCATGGACGTTGTTAAGAAATACTGTGGATCATAGTATGCTTTATGCCTGGGCTATACTGTTGCTTTGGAGCTGACACTGATGTGGCAACGGACACTAATTAATAGGATTGCGAGGTATCGCCTAAGCATGATCTTTATCTTGATGTACAGTTGAATGGTGGAAATATCTCTCAAGTGTGCCCCTATGGTGCTCGTTCCCTTTCATGATTAGGATACAGTGCCATTTGGATGCTAGTGTGTTTGCCAACCCCATCCTCTTTTTTTTTTTGCTGCAGATCCTTTTTTTGATCTGCCGTGTCAGTCTGCATCAGCTCACTGTTCTAAAAAATGTTCAAACGCTTCAGCCCACATGCTACATTCTGACCTGCGCGCCCTGCCTGTGCAGCCCAGTGTTTCCGGTGCAGAACCGTGCCGCTTTCTTGTACGTGACTTGTCCCACTTTTCTGTTTCTCTTTTATTTAAAGAGAATTCCCCAGTCAGCACATACAATGTTTCCGTATTTTCCTATTATTTTTTTGTGCTTTTCTCCTTGTCTTTTTTTCTGTTTTGCTTTGTTGTTGTGTACTAGGTCTGAGAAACGACAATGCAAATATCCGATAATGACTTTTACACTAAATGACTCAGTGCATGGATTCTGAAATATTCCTGTTCATTAAGGCAGATATTGATATTCATAATCAATTTCGATTCCAATTATGTAAATAATGTTTGTATTTGTATAAACTGTGAAGGTCTAACAATGGGATTTACCGTGATGTAAAGCACAGTCACACTTATTTTACATAAACAAGATGTGGTAGAATACAAAACAAATGTAACTTGATTTTTAAAACACACTTACGTGTAGGCACAAATGCTGTTTAACTGATCCCATTTTTCAAAATGTAAATCGTGAGTCACCAGATTTTAATCAACCCATTTGACATCCAGTGAGATCTATCAACCCCGCACATCAATAACAAGAGTTATAAAGCTACAGGCCCCACGCTCCATCAAACTATCGCTCACTTACCCTCTAGGTTAGAATGCATAAAGGTCAGACAAGTCTCAGTCCAAATGTAAAAACATTAGTCAGAACTTGGTCAAACTATATATTGTTTTGGTGTGCTGGAAGCCAGTACAAGGCTTATAGAGGCACTACGGAAGGCAGATTCTTTCATTTTGACAGACGGCTCATCTTTTTATTTAAAGGGATCTCTCTATTAAAGCTGTAAATCTGTCAAGCAGAACTTATAAAAGCCCATGCATGAAGATAAAAGAGAGACTTGAGAAAGGTAGACATACAGAGCCCCAACAGACAGCTGTGGAATAGCACCAGTTCATTTCAACAAATTACTTTTGATTTCATTTTCATTGGGAGACATTTTTTTCCTCCTGCATCGTTATTTATTTTGCTCATAATTCTTCGGTCCAGCCCCCGGAGTTCAATTGATCAATACTTCATTTGAAGTGTTTGCATAATACAGTGGTGTCAGTCACATCGCTTATATGCAGGAGGTCCTGATGTACAGGTTTGCTGGGCCTGCACCGATTTAATTTACCCACGGTTCAAGGGAAAAGAAATCAGTGGTCATGTTGCAGGGCTGGTGATGGGTGGGTCCAAAGCTAGGATGACAGTTCATAACATTATGAATCCGAGGGCACGAAAGGGACGTCTAAAATGGTATGGCTTCGATCACAGTAATTTCTATTTATGTAGTATTGGGAAAGGGTTTATGGTGAAAGTGGGAATAGGATGGAGGTCCAATGGGACAATCTTTTTTGTTGGAGTGACAAACATAGACTGGCAGCCCCCGGAAGAGACATCATTTATCAAGGTAAGTTAGAGAACAAAGAATAACATGATGAAAGCAGACCAGACACACATATATCCAGAGCAGCAGTTATTCCTTTCAGATTCCCCTCTACTAACAGAAATAAGAAGACCAGATAAAACCATACTTTGTGTTGAAGTCTCCAGGGGTCTTTTCATGGAAGGGATGAGTGGGCAAGCACACACTGAAAACATAAGAACAAGGATTTGAAAGTAAAACATGTGTTCTTTATTCAATCTGTAAATATCCGTAGTGTTATCTAAGAATTTACTACAATTAGAAAACACAATTCAAAACCAAGTGTGGCACAATGCAAAGTGAGACAGACACAAGAGAATGATAGCACACACATTTCTAGGGCGGTGTTATGGTGCAGTGTTGCTGGGTCTCCTTTAAAAGAGCTGACTGGCCTGGTCTGCCCTCCGCCGACAGGCCAGGTGAGACAGGTGATTGACAAGCTGTCAGAAGGCCCTCCCTGCCTATATGATTGACAAGATGCCAAGCAATGGGTGCTGGACAGCACAGAGGAAGGTGACATGCTGACTTGACAATCAACAACTTATTGTTGCTCCAATTTGTAGGCAGTCTTATGTAATTCGCATGTGCTTTTTCAAATGTCCTCTCAGACCAACTTTTTAACATAGGTGCAAAGTTTCAGTTTGTGGAAAGCTTGCTACTTAGGGCAGCTCTGTTGAAAACTTTCATTAAATGTCATATAGGACACTTTGTGGTTCCCCATACTGTATGCAGACATATAATGAATAGGGAACCTGAGTTTAAACTTTGACTAAGCTAACGCTAATCAAGTGTGTGTCTGTAAGGACTGACAGTGAAGAGGTTGCTTGTGTGTTCCATGAAGTTTGTTCAAGGAGGAACATGCCTTTGGCTGCCTGTCTCAACATGGCCTGTTCAGGGTCTCATCAACCCAATAATGAAAGACAACACAGGGAGGTCTCGATGATATCAGACATGACTTCATGTGTGCAATAGGCAAAGTTATAACAACACATGATGCTAGCTTAGGGAATTAGCGTGGAATTCACCGCGCTCATACCGCACACACTTCTAGGAACCAAACATTTGTTTCCGTTTGATTTCTAAGCCCGTGCTGTCCTGCATGTGAATTAGGTGGACTGTATTATGCTGTGACCTACATGCATAATGGACCTGTTCATATAGAGCCAGGGCCGCAGTCACATTTCAAATCCCACTCCCACTACTCCACTGCCTTTTATGCCTTTATTGAGTATTTACTTTGATGCACTTTCCTACCAATTAACTTTAATAACTATTTTTGTCCCAACCTGACAAGTTCCTATGCGAATGCAGTTTATTTAAAGTAGGTAATCGGTGGATAATTAACCATGGGTAAACTTGGCACTTATTTCTAACACACTTTTGATTAACTGTGGGTGACTTTAGTTACTCTAACGGGGCTGCAGCGATGAATAGTAGCGTGGGCTCTGACAGCCATTTATCCGTGCTGCTGTTTGTTGAGCTTCTGGATTTACGGGGCATCGATCCAGCTAGTTGCCCATCAGAAACCCCCGGTCATTCAAACTTTCCACACGGCATTTAAATTACGATAGGGGGAGAGAAAAGACCGCATTTGAAGGCGTTGCAGTCAAACAGTGGTAGTTGACTTGTTAAGCTTGAACATTGTTTCGCAGGGAGATGCAAGCCATCGCCCTGATATAAACACACACACAAACACACGCAGCATATGCAGAGGGTGTAAAACCTGCTGACAGCTCACCCTCTTCTCTCCGGGGGCCGGGGCAAATGGCAGGTTCTCTCCCGATTCCCTCTATTAGATTGTGTGGGACCCCATCCGTCCCTATAATCACTGTCCTTAATCGGAGTAATCAAACAGCTCATGCTGGAGGACAACCCATCCCAGGGCTCTGTGGGGGCAATCAGCTCACTGTTGCGTTGGACCATACAGGCAGCTCGGGTTGCAGAGCACTACGGGGTGCGGAGTTACACAACAGATGGGTAGAAAAAGAACAACGCTGAGGAGCCTCTTTGTGTTCTGGGAGAAAATGTAATGGAAGCACTCTCAACGAGTGAAAAGGGAACATTTCATGGGCCTGCCGCAGAATTTCATCATTAAGGGCAAGTTATAAGTAATTACACGTATCACATGTATGCCACCACGTAAGCAGCATTGCTTCCAGTATGGATGAGGTCCTTTGAAATAAATTACTTGATTGCCCCAAAATTGGCAGTGTATTACTAAACCCTTTACCAACACAGCAACGTGTGACAACGCTGTAAAATGGACACCACCTCTGATGATGTCCAGGTGCTGGTTCATAGAAAAGTGTCAACCTTCAGTGGTCTTCGAGGGGACACCGGTGACAGCCGGGGCACACGTCCTGCAGGGCAACACAGAGTTGCAGCTGGAGGCATTCACCCCGAGGCTCTGGGCAGACACTGGAAGGCTGGGACACTGTCTACTCATCTATTCAAAGACATGTCTACTCCTCTCTGAAGTCAAAACTAGCTGTTGCTTTCCCCCACTTTCCTTGATGACCTGCCCTGTCAGATTAGCTTGGATTGGAGAGTCTGAGGCTTGTCACACCCTGTCACTGTTGATGTGTGCGTGCGTGTGTGTGTGTGTATGTGTGTGTGTAATCATGCATGCAGGAAAAGCGTATCTTGTCACTTGATTTGTACTTGAGGAAAAAGAGTGCACTGGTATCTCTAGGGGGGCTGAGGCGTTTGAGAGCGTGTGAGAACAAAAACAGCACGAACGTGGCAGTAACACACGTTCTTACACACACACGCACAAACCAATACATTTTACATACAAGAAAAACCACAAACTCACTAAAACCCACATTCACACACACACGTACTTTGACACATTGAACTTGCGGTAGGCTATGTGAATGTCGAATGAGAGAAAAAAAGCAGGTGATTCTATTTGCAAATGTGCTCCTGCAACAGCAACAGATTCAATTACAAATAAGAATCAAATGGTTCATTGTTGTGGAAAAGGCTTATGGAGGACTACTATGGAGTGCTCAAGAGTACCACTGTTTTTTAAGCTTCCAGCTCCTCCCTTGGCAAATGGTGTACCTGTAAGGAGGACTGTCGGAAGTATATGTGTGTGTCTGTCTGTGGGAGTGTGTATGACCCTGAAGCAGGTCGTTGTGTTCACTCATCGATTTCCCTGATGTTTTAGTCCAGTTTAAGAGGACGGTTGACTGCTGTGTAGTCCCGTGTGTCTCGTGAGGCGGGGAAAAGTTAACACGAGTTCCCCTGAACATCTTGGCCTAATCACTGCTCCCATCTCTATCCTGCTTAGGACTTTCACAAAGCATGATTTTACTTGTATGTGTGCTTTAAAAACTTCACACCCACCCACCGAGGTCTTAAATCTGGCATGATTTAACTGCAGTGACCTGTGTCTTGCTATTCTATTCCCTGTCCTTCTCTCTCTCACCCACACCCTGTTTCACTACAAAGTTGAGTTGGTGCTTAGGGACAGAGGTGTAAAGAGGCCTCGGGTTGTCCTGCCATGCATAGTGGAGGGAGGGAGGGAAGGAGGGAGGGATGGATGGCGCACTAAAGGAGACACAGACCGTTAACTCAACACCGAGCTCAGCATCCTGTCCCCAACCACAGCACACATGGATAGAGCCCAGAGAGAACAATGTGAATCACTCCACGGTCACCGATGTTGGCTTTCTTACGGCAGGCGGTGTGACATACTAGTCTTGGGTACCATAGACAAAATGTCATTCTATGGTGTGACCTCTGTTTCACTCCCCTACCTTGAACCATTCATACTCACTGTTCTGTAACATGTCCCACCACGATCACCTACATCTCGAATGTGAACTTGGTCAATGCTACACCATATTTTTTGGTATTTCATTTGGTACATCTACTATCAAGACATGACTACTGTCAGATTCATATCAATCCACATGTTAGACTTTTCACCACCCCGTAACTGCAGTTTGACAAGGAAGGATGGCCGAAGACAAATACTGCCATCTAGTGCTGATTACAGGGTATAATAACAGAAAGCAGTGAAACTAATAAAATGAGACTAGACAAGTATCTTTTCTTGAAATGACAATTGTATTTTTTTTCTTTTTGGTGTCATGTAATTGTACTAAATTATAATTTGAAACAAGAGAAAACTGGCAAACCACAATTTTTGTTTTCACAAAACAATTACCATCCAAAAGTTGTTTTCCTATTTACAACAATAAACTAAACAAATCAAAGTCAAAAGGAGCCTTCATTCCTACGATGAACATTGAACCCTTTTGTTAGAAGCCGCACCGGCCACACAAGACAGGAACTCAACAAAACCCATGGGAAGGTTAGTGCATACTGGAAATGATAAAAGCAGTTTCCCTTGTTAAGCATGCACAAAATCATGCCCAAAACAGCTGTGCAATTGTGACTCTTGTCCTCATTGTAAAACTCTGATCACATACTCTCTACCCCACACAATCTATTCCTTCCACAAGTCGCTTGCTGGAACGTGACGCAGGACGGGATCACACGCTCTTGACATTGTTTCCGTTCTCCACTACCTTTCGCTTCTTCTCTTCTGCTTGGGTTTTAAACACATTGACTCTGTAAAATTGCAGTTCTTTGATGCTCTCCTGAATGTCATCCAGTGCTCTGAAATGAAAGCAAGCACGTGTGAGCAGAGTTTGTTATTTAACTGGGATTAAGTAGCTTGAGGGGTTTTTCATTTTGCTCACAGACATACACTAGCGAGGACAAACGTGTCATTTATGTCAGGAACAAAACTCAAACCCCCAAAACGTTTATTAAGCGTACCTGTGAGACGCTTTCTTCTGTGGTGCAAGCCTGTAGTCCTTTGGAAACCAGCGTCTTTAAAGTAGAGCAAAAAAAATTTGCTTAATTGGAACATAACTGAGTGTAATCTAAGTGTGAAAAACTGCTGCCTTCTGTGAATGTGTTTTTTTAGAACCTAATCGGGTCATTACTGGCGAGGAGGAAGAAAGCGTACATTGGTAACATGGTCAAATGTTGATTTGGAAATACTGATAATAGCAAACATGGACGTGCCGTTACATGTGGTTTGAACTCGGGTAGTTATGGAAAAAGCTACAGGTAAACACATAAGCGTTGACAAGAGTTCTTAATGCTCACAGAACTACAGAAATATGACGGTTAAGTCTTAGGGTTAGCCAGAAGATCAGTGTTGCCGTAAAATAATAGTGTGGTTACAAGTTAAGCATCTTTCAGAATGTACTAAATATAGATGGATTCTAGGACATTCTATTCAACCCTTTTGACTATTTGCTTAAATGGAAATACCTGCATAGCTCTTTGATGGTGCTCACGTCTATGATTCTATAGTGGAGGTGATACATAAACTGGGGCATGAACTTGTCAAGGAACTTCTTGTCAGCATGCACTGAGTTACCTGTGGGGACAAGAAAGGCTCATGTTAGGCAAAAAGCATAAACAAGGTGGCATTGTTTACATATAATCTACAGTATGAGTAGTTAAGTGTTCGTGGTGAGCACGTGTGGAGTTCAATTGCCAGCGCATATTGTAAAAATATATAGTTCATAGAAAGGCCTGAGAGGCACATAAGTTTAAGACCAATGTGGTTTAAGTTGGAGTATGTCATTGAGAGCCCCTCACCAGCTAGTGGGCATTGACCTGGAGCGGTGTGCTGTCTGACAAAGGAGAGAAACTCATACTCGGCCTGCTGCAAGCTGATCTTGCTGTCCCTCACCGCCTGGGTCAATCCGGACTAGGGAAACAGAAAAACAAACACACGCACCCACAGAAAGGACAGGAATTGGCATTATTTACATAAATACAATCTGCGGTAGAACAGGTTTCCGAATGACCTGGATGCTTACCTGGCCATGATGCTCTTTACACCAATCGGACATTCCGTCTAGAAGTTCATTGGATTGGTTAATTATCAGATTGGGCCCCTGTCAAACAAAAACACTTAAATTGATCATTCCCGAGAAAACAACCTTTAACTGAATAGTGTGTTAACAAATTATAATGCCTGAAGTTTTACCTCAGCCAGCACATTCAATTCTGAGTCAGTTATGATGCAGGCCATTTCAATGATCTGGTCCTTCTCTATGTCCAGGCCTGTCATCTGTAGAGGAGTGAAACGTTACACTTTGAAATCAAAGTAAATAAAATGGTGTTCTTTGTCATAGTCTCTGCAAATGTAAAGGATGTATTCTAGCTAAACAACTTTAACAGGTTAGTACATGCAACATCTCATCCATTTGGTCCTTTCGGGCTATGTAAAAATAGATGGGATAATTGTTCACAGGAGGACATGCAAAATTATGCAGATCATAGACTACATGATAGGGCGTTAACGCCACATCGTTCCTATCCCTAACGTAAACTAACGTTACAGTGCCCAGCACCCCATGACACCGACTTTATATATACAACTTGGCTAGCTAAGTCAGCTAACCAAAAAAGGTAGTTGATGATAGTTGAATTAAAACAAAAATTGTGCTTTCCGAAATGTAAGCTAGAAATAAATACGGCTTTCCTTTTAACTAGTTAAATTACCTCCAAGTCTACCCACACCATTCTTTGGGACATTGAGTTTGTGGATGATGACATGTTCTGTCTAAAAGTGGTTATGTCAAGAAGACTTTTCTGTTTTGAGGTCAAGCTTGTCTTCGCCACAAGACAATTTCCGCTGTTCAGGGGTGTTTTTCCATGCAAAAATATAGCCCTTTGTCTTTGGCGTGAGTAATAGGTTCGGTAATATCTCCCACCCTTGGATTGTTGAAAAAGTTGTAGTTCCGACGATCCAGTGCGCAGAACTTTACCTAAGAACGTCCACGCCGAAGTTTGAACGCACACTGGCATGCTGCTGACTTCCGATTACACTGTCGTAAAACGATTTCGTCACTATTGACATCGACGTAGCCTTTCTGATGTTCTTTACCGTTTTCAATATCATAATAATTGTGCAGCACCAAAAGAGTCATGGAAAGAGCCATGTCATGTCTGTTATTCTTCAGTTAAGGAGTATGGCACAACAACAACAACATATTATAAATGCCCTGTCGTAAAGATAAAGGACATAGGTGAAGAATGTCTATTATTGATGACGTTGCACTGCAAGACGAATATGACATCCTTATTAAATGTAAATCAAAAATGGAATGTATAGCCTACTGTTGCTACATTTTTGTGAATTGTGGCATGTCACAATGCTGCTTATAAATGAAAGCTCAGACCTGCACTTGTTAATAATTGCATTGCAAAATCCAACACAAATTTCAACACAAATTGAGAAAAATTCTTTTTGGGGATTTTTTAGGCTACCACATTTACAGAAAAAATTGCATTAATTCATATTACCCGTTTTCATGCTGATTTAGAGCTTTGATGTGCTCTTTGTTGTATAACAGTATCCTCAAAAAGCCTATCACATAAATATTATAATACTAACAACTGACCTTTGCTATTGTTCATAAACTTCAGATCATAACACCTCTCTCGATTAATTCAAAGGTTTAAGATCCCTCCTCTAAGTACTTTATGTTGAGGACCTAGTAGAACAGGATGGCAGTGAGGTCTGTTGAGCAGGCAGACTAACATTATTTTCAGGAGCTACAGCTGGTGTTAAATCTGAGTGTATTTACTGTAACACTGTAAAGCATAGACACTTAATGACACTTAGGGGTGTTAATAGACTGGAGATGTTGCTGGGCATGTTGCTGTGAAGTGGTGGTCTACTTGGTTTGAGCCTCGATCCTGTGTGTGAAGTTTCTGAGGCAAATCTTTCTATTATTATTATTATTATTATTATTATTATTATATTAAAAGTGATAATCTTGCAGTCAACGTTCATAGGAGGTATCGCTAAACGGAACAAGAGACTCCCAGTTCACTGGACAGTGGAGGTTACTGTGATAGGCATATACTGTGATAGGCCCAAAGTACAGGACAGTGGTTTGTACAGTGACAGTCTTCTGGTGCAATATGACATACCCACAATATGGAACTGTGAATGCTACAACCCTCTCTTTAAAAGAGTTAAGCAGAAGCAATCACTGGACTCTGGCGCCATCGCCCTGTATCGGAGAGGAGTGAACATGAAACTGCTGATCTGTTTTTATTATGGTGTCTTGTGGTGCTGAACAACAGAGTGAACTTGCCTCCCTGAATAATTTGGAGCTTACTTAAAGATATGTTTGATTACGTAGTCTTGAATGGTTTAAACCCAGTTTTTATGCAAAATGCTTTTTAAATACATACAAGCATGAACCCAGCTGTACTTTCTATAAGATCTAAGGAATGTTAGGAAAATGTGTGTATTAAAAAAGCGAGTGACAGAGCTTTTACAATTCAGGCTCCTAGACTCAAATAATCTACCTACAGATATAAGAGTGGGTCATTTTGTAACATTAAAACAAACTATTAACTGCTGTTTTGTTTACTTTAAAAAAAAGTAAAATCTCGAAAGTTTTTGTTAGAAAAACCCTATCAATTATTCTAATATATATTTTATACCATATTTGTTATTGTATGTTTAATTGTTGTCCCCTTGTAACTTTTGTTTGCCTTATGCCCCAAAGAGGTAAGCTACTCAAAAGTTAGAGAGGCAAAAGTAAGTGGACTATGAAACTAGACTAGATTCATGTATTTCTATAGTTTATGGAGTATATAATTTACTCCTCCAACCTGCATTATCTACAATTAATAGAAACCAACCAACGGATTGTGTTACACTGGTTTTTATATTCTAAACACTATCCAAATATAGGACCTATTCACGGACTTATTTCTCTTAGACAAAGATACAGCACTGCTGAAGTACAGGCTAAGTTAACATTGTGGTCTCCATTCTCCTAATTTAGTGTCCACATGGTAAATTCTAAAGCGATACTTTTTAATGTTTTCTGTGTGCATGAGGCTATACATTTTAGGCCACCACATCATAGAAGTAGGCCACCACATCATAGAAGTTCACAGTTCAATGGATTAGCCAGAAGGCATAACAGCCCGGTCAACAGAGCCCACGGAAGAAGGCCTCACAGTTTATATATATATGTTATCGGTTGTGGATGTCAGCCTTTATAGATAAAGCCGCCTCGTGTGCTGCACTGAATCACCCCCCCCCCCCCCCCTCCCCGCTACACACACACACACTCATACAAATTTACAGCAAAATGACGGCTTTCATCAACAGTTGGAAATGATCTCTGAGATAAATGTAATACTGTATGTAGGCTCCATATAATTACTATGACATGGAGTAATTATTGAGTGAGTTAACATATTACAACAGGCAGAACTCGCAGAGCCACTGTCAAGTCCATGTCTGAAATCATGATCTGTTGATGACTGTTCTTCCATTCTTCCAGTCAACTATTGGACATCATTGAGACAGGAAATTGGATGGCAGTGACACTACGACAGGTTGGTGACATTGGGGATGCATAAGCTTTCGGCAGTCATATCATTCATCTTCAATTCAGGCCTGAGTTGTTTACCTGTAATTTCTCCTGGGATGTCATTCTTTTTACTGCAATCATATCTTGTCCTGCAGTGTGATATATTGAAAGGAGGTCAAAGCCGAACGAAGCAGATTGAAATTCGATTTAAAATTGCATGAACCTTGCCAGTAGATAAAAAGTTTAGAGAACATATATCCATTTAAAACATGTAATCTGTGCAGCCAATAAGAAAATATACAGTGTTTCCCCATGAGCCTTGGATGGTGTCATAGCATAACACTCATTGTGTCCCATTAGATTTGCTAAGTTCCAAATGCACTTACTGCTTTGTTCCTTATTTTAAAATAAACTTTTGAAGTTTTAGATTGAGAATACAGTATGTGTGCAGTATAGGATCCTAAAAAAGCAGTAAGTGTATTGGCTTAGATGTAATGTTTGCTGGTTCTCATATTATTATGTTTAGATTCAATGCAATAGTATAGACCAAAAAAACTAAAATGCTCTTGTGTTCTTTGTTCTTTTGACCCTGATGTTTTAAAAAAAAAACTGAAAGAAATCTGCAACAACAAACAAGATGCAAACTAATCAGGCACAGGTAAACGACTTGTGAAAGCTTGTGGTATATTTTATATGCCAACACCTTGTGATGCATTTTTCACTCCCATCAGTGGGGAGCAGAGGGGGTTTTAGAAGTCAGTAAACATTGGTTTCATCTAGCAACAATTAGTGAAACATAAAATGAAAATACATTCATGAATACATACAACCATGTTAACTTCAGGCCTTCGCCATGTGCAGTTCGTGTTGCAGTCATCTTGTAACCATTGAAGCACATCCTCTATGTGCAAGTAAATGCACGTATTCAGCCCATGCCTGAAGTTGTGTACACCAGGCAGAGCACCTGCTGGTGTATCTTTCTAGTTGTCTGGCAACACTATCTCTTCAGATGCTGTCAATTTAAACCCATCACTGCCCAGGGGTGTACTAAAAAGTAATAACCAGAGTCCTCGAAAAAGCACTGAAGGGTGAAATTGTGCACAAGATTCACCTGTAACATTTGCAATGCAAGTCTCCTCCAAGTCTCCTTGTATCCTTCTGTTGACAGCATTTTTGTAATTAAATATAGGGAAACCCTATTATGTCATAATATCAGATCATCATCATATTCAGAAAGAAAGAAAGAGAGAGAAAGAAAGAAAGAAAGAAAGAAAGAAAGAAAGAAAGAAAGAAAGAAAGAAAGAAAGAAAGAAAGAAAGAAAGAAAGAAAAAAAGAAAGAAATAACAAGACAACAAGAAACATACATGTAAGTCATTTGTATGGTTAGTACTAAGCAGGGTTCACAACTTAAAATGACATCTATGGACAATTTTCTATTCCTCCCACTAGGAGTGGGTAAACATGCCCTGTGGCTGGCCACTCAGTGAGCAGAGGTGTGCGACTCAATAAGGGGCGAGGCGATGAAGCGAGGAGTGTTTTCTCATTGCCGTCCCTTTGATGGCAGCAGCCTAATAAAGCATGGAGAGTAATTAGATACACCAGAGGCACCCAGCAGCAGTGTCCATCCATCCAGTGACTTCCCTTGCTATTTTCCCTCTTGCTCCTCGATTAATACAAACTGTTGCTTTTCTATTTGTATCCAGCAGGGGGCAGTTGATCACCCTTTAACTCAGCGCAGAGAACACAATGCCTTTGTGTCTTCCTCCATCTTTTCCACACTACTTTTAGGGGGGAAATTCAACGAGGCATTATAAAAAAAAATATATGATGAAACCAAGTGTAACTCGATACCCTATGGATATAAGTATTGATATTCTTTGAGGTTGCGATACTCCCTTCCATTGCTAGACATGGAATGGGTGCTACAAAGTTTATGTTCATTTAATCTAGACATTTATGCACTTTTCTTGATAGTTTTCTAAATGAATGAGCGAAAGCTTATCTATTTTTGGGCTTGACTATTTCGGACCACTGTTTGACCACTGTTACTACGGCCAAATTTTTTACCAAATTTTTTTTAGTATTTCCTAGCAACATCTCTTGGGTACTAAAGACTTTTCTATCCAGTAACTTTTTCTATATCGCATCAAACATCACATGTACCTTTGGCATACTGCATACACATTTTACGTTATATTTTGTATGTTAAGAATGCATACCAGGCAATTCCGAACATAGCCATAGTGTTCTATTTTCCAAACCCAAGCCCTTGGTAAGTCAGCCCTGCAAATACATCAGCACTTATAGTTGTTAAAATAGTGTAAACCTGGACAACCAAGTTGAGACTTAAATAAAAATGGATGAAAAAAAAATTGGTCCTTATTATATACTTAAGTCCAAAACATTCTTTCTTAGCATGCTCTATTCCTTTAACAATGGTCAACCATTGTTTCATTGTGTCTTATTCCCAAGGTTGAGTTCACCTGTGGCTACCGTTACACACTAAAATCCCCCCAGAAAAAGCAGAACAATTCTGCTGTACCATTCGAAAGATAACAACATTTAGTCATTTCAAATTATACATAATTTAAATAGTCATGTCATCTTTCTGAATCATAACCTATCACAATTAGTGATCAGTTTTTCTTTGTTTATTTAACCTGGGAAAGCCTTTAATAAGATTTTAGACAGGGTAACAAACATCAGCCACAGAATGACGTTCATTACGTCAATACCATGGTGGAGATCTGTGGATAGCGAAACTTACTGGAAAAGTGGTTTTAAAGATGTGCGAGAAGATCACAACGATTACGGCGTTGAATAACAACCCAACAAAATGTAGGGGCGGAACCCTCTAGTGGCAGAAAGCAGGGGGCCATGAGGGTCGCCGTGACACTTCAGAGGCGCGAGGGGCTAAACCCGGCCATTGCTGCGGGACCCCGGGTTATAATCCGGCAAATGGATGTGAAGCACTTGAAAGCTGCTCCTCCATGTAGCCATGCATCACACTTGAATGCAGGCCGGAGAGAAAGGAACACCTGCCTCCCGACTCTCTCTAATAAAAAAGTGGACAGCTTGATAGAGGGTGCTGGCATTATGATATCACCCACACCCCACCACACCACTCAGGAGGCGTGAGAGGCAGTGGGAATAGGTCGGTACACTCTGACTTTAATTGACACTTCCCTTTGTATGCTTTTTTTTATATATCATACCAGACTGCCAAAAAGTGAAGGGCTATGTGTAGGAGGAGAGGAGAGAGGTGATTGATGAGTAAACAGCAGCAGGTGTTAAGGAGCGAGCAGTCCATATTCAAGTCTCACAAGATATCCGGTACATTATGCAGCACACACAGTATTGGAGCAATGTTGTTTTCCACTATTTAATAAACTCTCGCAGCTCCTAACCTTTGATCTATAAAATATAACAGAGTTGTCAATATTCACTTGAAATAACTCCTGTCTGTTCCTGCAGGAAATAATTAATGCAGGAACCTTTCCCCTTATACTTCCCTTGAGCATGCCCAGGCTTCCTTGTCTCAGAGCCAGCTTGGCCTGCGTATGAACTTTGCATGAGCACGTTATACCTGGATCCAGCCCAATGGGTCCTTCCAGCGGAAACGGAGCTCGGCAGATCAACAGGCGGTGATGATGACCATCACCGAGCTGTCCTGACGGAGCTCCGCTGCACTGCTGCCACAGCGGGATTCAATCCCATTACTGCATTGCAGAGTGATCCGGCCGCTTTCCCTCTCTCATCTCCATGCCTTACAGCCGTGGCACTCTATCCCTTTCTCCTCAGTCCCCTGGGTGCATGGAGGGAGGCATTGGAGGAGGGGGAGGAAGACGAAGGGAGGCTCGGCCGTTGATACCTTTTTGGGTTTTGTTGTCCATCAGTTATATTTGAATGTGCAATAGAGTACGTCTTTTATTACAGTGAAACACTAGTTGGTTACGTTTATCAATGTGCTGTTCTCTATTGGTAAAATAAAAAACGGTGTGGTCATAGGCCTATATGTTTTTCCATTCCTATTGACTGACCTAGATGCTCCCTCAGGGGAAAATAAATGTATTTCATGATACATATTTATTAGAGGATTAAAGTTTGGACAGGGGATACATTGGTTTAAGCTGAAAGGCAAACGAAACCTAGGAGCCGTCAAATCGTATGAATAAATACAAACTGTAACAACATGATCTCGTTCCAACCTCCTTTTCTAACTTACACCAAACACTAGGAGCAGTCAATTCGTATTAAATGAATTAAAAATGTAATGACAGGTTAGCGTAAGCTTTCCATAGGTTGGTTTGCAGTTTTTCATACAACGGTTAGGTTAAGGTTAGGAATGAGATTAGTGATAGGCATAAAAAAATTAAACATTGCCTACAAAACGATTTGAACCCATCATCATCATTCAATACTTAATCCATCTTGTAGTAGGCCTACTGTGAGCCGGTCCAGTCGGCTGGCAGCAACCAAACCAACTTTACTACTTGTAAGCCTAATACAGTACTAGTACTAGCACTACACACTGCCGTCTATGTAAATTAATGACTTGTCGTTGCTTTATATCACCATACAATTACAATACAATGTACAATATACAATACAATTTGCCTTCCAATGAGGATACTTTCATGTCATTATATGTTTCTTTTGCAGCACTGTGTCTTTGATTTTTCAGTGGCCTACTCTTGAAGCAATGACAGCCTACACACCATTTAATGATTTGGAAAGTAGACATCATGTTCATCTGAAACCATGAAACAATAAGTAAAATGTGAAGCAAGAGGCCAACAGAGTTGCCAATGTGGTGTGTAAAATAAATAAGTAACTCAAGGTCATGTCATGTGTAGTCATGGTGTAATAACCTTGATTGTAACATTGAATCAGTGTGTCTTGTTGAGGTTGTAATATTTTACACTTGCAGAGTAAGCCTATTTTCACACCTGTGACAGACATAGAAAATCTCATTATTTTCATGAATATGGTGTAAAAGAATTCCTCCTTTCAAAGAGCACAAGTCACGTGGAAGGTCAAATGGTGCCCTTCGTGTAATATTGTCACAGCTGGTGGGCTAGTCTGTAATTGGTCGCTTTAAAATTAGCCTGGGGCTACTGGACAGAATTCGCACCTTCTACAGCATACTGGAATTATTTATACTATTTTTGTTTGATGTTTGCAGTCACCTTGTGGAATCAAAATAAGTATGTTCAAT